>LD347929.1:99817-104817 GCA_001465055.1 Ptychodera flava | reverse complement strand
ATTGAAACACTAAGATGGTGACAATTTTTCTTACTATAAGAAAGAGATTTAAAATGGGTCCCCCACAAATGATAGATCAGAAAAGAATTTTAAAAATTTAGAGTCAGAATTCATTTGTCCCAGAGGTGCATTCTACCTTTTATAATGTGTGTAAAATTTTGCAATTCTCACTGGTCTTACCGATAAAATTAATTCATACATGTACCTCAGCTCCATTTGGATGATAATCAGTTCATTGACATCCTTTCGTTTCTGCATTTTTCAATTTCCAGTTCAGAACAAACCAAATGGATTTCCTGTTTTGATAGAATTGTAATCTGCTTTTCTTTCATCCCTCTTTGCTGCATGTAAAAAATGATTTTGCAAACCCGATAAGGTCATTGCGGTTATTACACCAACTATACAAATGGTAAAAACACAATTAAACTTTCAACGTCCTTTTTATCCTTGAGTCCAGAATATTAAAATAAAGCTCAAAATAAAATTGGACAGCCTGAAAAATAAATGCTGTTCATGGAATTTTAACATAACTTGGACAAAACAATCAAATTTACAGATCTTGTTTCAATGCAAAAGCCTGGCAAACATTTTGTTGGATTCTTAATTCTGCTATCATGACCTTTTGCTTAAAGGAGAAGAACCATACTGTGCTATTGGCCCTTTTCCAAAGCATTTATCCGGTTCAATTATATTGAACTAGGATAGTATGGTCACGTTTAATAAGATCCAATTTACAGGACAATACTTGAATTTGGGTATTAATAGAACAAACGCAAAGCTGTTTCTTTTAATAACTTTGAAGCATAAAGGCAATTATACTTTCTACACTTTGTAATAATCAAGCAGCGGGGACCAAATCCCTGGGTGCTATAACTGTGAAAATTCTATCAATTTTGATGGAAAACGATGAAAATAAAGTAGACGTGAAAAATGTCTAAATGAGGAAGCACAAATGAGTGGAATTGACGTCATTGACACCACATTAGCACGATTACTGGTTAGAAAAAGATGCTGCAACTGTGTCATGACAACTAAAGTTGCATCGCATTGGTCCAACTTCCCATGGGTCTCAGCAGTATGACTTGGAAAACTACTGGGCTAGAATTATATAACACAGTCCCCAGACATATCATGCCACACACGCGAGTTTTTTACCTCTTTGCTTGTCAACTTTCTTTGTAATTTTCTGCGAGTAGCAATGGTGCGACAGTTTCACCAATTGGCGGCATATCAGACCGGAACATCAAACTCTCTCTGATAGTTTAAAAGCATACTGCCTCTTAATATTGTGCGTTAAAAGTTCACTAATTGCCAAGTCAGGGTAACCTTTTGACTTCCGCAGAGTGTGGGCTGCCATTTTCAGCTTTTGTCATTTTGTTATACAGTAAATATCTTTGAGTGGTGTCTTTTAACCTATCTTGCCATTTTCAGCTTTTGTCATTTTGTTATACAGTAAATATCTTTGAGTGGTGTCTTTTAACCTATCTTGCCATTTTCAGCTTTCGTACAGTAAATACCTTTAAGCAGTGTCTTTTAACCTATCTTGTACATGGCATTCTGCTGTCAAACACTTAAACGAGACTGCTGCTTCATCTTATGTTTCTCATAGAAAGTCCCAGCTGTGTAAAAAGTCTGATCTCATTAGCACTGTCACTTTCTGATAGATACCAACTATACCTTCCGAAGACTTTTTAAACTTTATTTGTAAAGACTTGCTTTCTGAAAGAAAATGCTTCATGTATAATCTAGTTTCAAGGCAATGGCTTAAACTTGGTATTTGAATGCTGAATGGCATAAACAGACCTGTATGTGCACAAATATGCACACATGCATGCAGAAATGTGTATTTCCACACGTGTTTGTACACATGGGTTTGTTTCCACCACCATTACATGGCCTCTTAGGTGTACTGAGTCTGTAGTACACTGCATACAGATTTTTTTCCGGAGTAGATCTATCGGGTTCAATCCTGCGTGTGTTTATTGACACATTTTCATAGTTACATTTAGTGATTTCTCAGAAATAATTTGTGATAAATTGCTGTAAAAATATCTATATTATGAGGTCAGAAAATATAAAACCAATCAAAGATATAAAATTAATAATAAGAAAATAATCTAAAACTCTATCATTATAGCATTTGGGATATTTTTGCTAAGGTTTCATTACACTAGGAGACCACATGCATATCACCACGACCATCATACCACAGTGGCATTCCAGTTATTCTTGAATATCAAAATTTAAGGGAATTTTGAGGTTGCAATCACTTTCCTGCAAGATTTATACACTGAAGACTGTGATGAGAGAACAATAGAGTGATACTTCTTGAAGTTTCCTCAGACGCAATCCTTAACCATGATTAATGGCTTCAAAGTACTCAAGGTAATTGGCAAGGAATAAAACTACTGCACGCTGTTTATTCAGTTAAACGAGTGTCTATGAAGCCGTGCTACACTGGGGAAAAAATCCACACAAAATTTACAGCATGTCCATTTCAATCACGGGAAAAAAATCTACAGGAAATCTACAGCACGTCCATTTCAAGACAACTGCACGGCTTATGTATTATATTCTCTCCAGTGGTTATAACGGGCAACGCACTCAGCCATATGGCTTCCTTAGTGTCTCTCTCATTCTTAGAAACTGAAGTTCAGTGGCTTTTCTATTCTTGACAGTATGACTCATGTGAGGAACCAATCGCATCAGGGTCTGTCACCATGCATCCTGTCAACTTATCTGCTATAATCAAGCTTATCAGACAAAAAAATTAGCCGGGTTTTACAGTTCAGGCATAATGATGCCACACCCTCGTTGCTACCTCCGAAGAAATGTACTGATTCAATTTTTTTTCAAAAAAAACCCCAATTCGAGTAATTTGTGACTTACTGCTATGTACTAAACGTCACTAAAGCAATTGTTAGATATCACGACACAACTTCCAGCTGTCTATTCCATTTCAAAAGGCCGGAACTGGCTAATCCACATTACCCCTGATTATTCATACGTAGATACTGGAGCACAAAAAACATGCGCCCGATTTATATGAGTCTCTGCTTCCAATTAATGTAGTATAATGGACATTATCTCTACGGCAATGAGTATATGTAGACCAATATCTGAATGTCATATCATGCATGGTTGGCTGTCGCATTTTCCGGTGTATTTTTTTATCATTTCTCAAACCTTTGTGTGACTTGTCTCTGTCCTTGGTGAAATTTTATGAACCTGTCCGGTGTGAATGCTACAGTTGGTGCTTTGCATTCATGTTCAAGATTATCTGGACTGTCTTACACTTTGTCAAATGCAGTGTAACGCATCACTTGTTCAAATTACAAATGATAAACTGGAGCAGGGGTATTGACTTGAATCAATTCTTATCCTGGGGTTCTCATTTTTGGAACACCAAGAGTATGGATGTTGGGATCTAAATTTCATTACTGTTTAAGAGTGTGGGGAGAGGTGGGGAGACAGGAAATGTAAACTTGAACTTGTTAAAATTACACAGGCACTTCTGCTGCTCTGATCCATTGTATCAAAACCACTGCTTCTTGTCACTTTACCCACTTGCAATATTTTTCTACATCACATCTTTTGGTAAATTTCACTTGAAAATCTCACATTGAGTTGGAGATGAACTGCATCACAGTGAGTGACAGCAAATATCATCTCATCTAATTTCCTGTGTTGGACAGTACCAGCAAAAATGTCAACCATTCCCTACTTTAATCATCTTTAAAAATAATTACCATAACCCTATTTTCTCATTTCCGGGAGAGGGTAGGTTGACCAAAGGTCATGATGGTCACGCAGATTGCCTAAATGGCAGTATATGATAATTATCATTTTGGAAGATATCTTCTCTGAAACCCCCCCCCCAATTTGTTTTTGTAATTTTTATGCATTCAACATAAAATGCTGTGGGTGTTGTAGTAGAAAAACAAACCCTTAAACAGCATAGAAAAGTGAAATTAAGTCTTATTAACAACATCCTTCCGCAATGATTTCTCATAATAGGGGCACATAATACACGTTATCAACTCAAAATTTTGGTATCGATATGGCACATGTAATTGCCTACAATCACAACCTACAAGTAATTGTTTATGCAACATTTAACAAACCTGAATTACCGTTATTTTCTTTTAAATGTATTGAAGGTAGTAATATATCACAGATGGACACGCTTGAGATTCCAGATGGCATACTGTCAGATAAATGGCAAAAGTCAGCTGTACTAGGTCAAGCCTGACAAACGTACCTTGGCAGGCGACCCTTTGATAGAAATTCCATGAACTACATACGACTTAGCTTTGGCGAAGCTAGCTGAGCTCCATGCACTTTTTACCCTTGAAGAGTTGTAAGTTTTCCCGCCGAACTTTAAGTGCAACATTTTAACAATTTTTATGAATTTTTCTGTAATTTTTTGATAATTTTGTAATTTTTTGGACAAAACAAACATCACATTTCATTGGCTTGAAGTTTTTCATCAAAATTTTGAAAAAATTTGATTGGGGTACATTTTATAAAAGCGGCAAAAATTGACTTTGGCGCTCAAAGCGTTAACTCAATCTTCCCAGTGTGAATCTGTATAGGCCGAGGAATGATAACAACAGCTGCAGTGTTTCGATTTAATGTGACTATGTGCACTAGTACACGCTAGCCATGAGAGTAGACCTTGACAGGGATTGGAAAATCTCAACTGATTTTACGGAGTGAAAGAGCATAATTATGAGAAAAATAAAACAATTTCAAAATGGATTGATTTTCAGTGTCTCTGGCAGACATCTTACAGAGGGACTACAATGAAAGAGGTTCAAGTTTTGAGTGAATGTCTTATAAGAGTGAAAATCTAGGACTAGTCAAATTCTAGGCATATTAAATCAGCCTTGTCTGACATTCTGCAAAAATCTCATCGTGATCACATCCAGTCACACTTCAGCTCAATAGAAACATTGCTAGGAAAAGGTAATCAGTAAATTTTTTCCTTTCAATACAGC
>LD347929.1:74548-96774 GCA_001465055.1 Ptychodera flava | reverse complement strand
ATATATATATATATATATATATATATATATATATATATATATATATATATATATATATATATATATAGATATACACACACACACATGTGTGTGTGTGTGTGTGTGTATGTGTGTGTGTGTTTTGTGCCTATACAACATGCATCTGTATGTTTGAAAACAGGGTGTGTTTTTGCATATAATGCGTGTATTGCAAAACTGAAAAAAAAAATACTCACCTTGGATGGAAAGATTACTCTCAAGCACACCGAGTCTGATTCCTCACGGCAGAAAACTTCTCAGCTGTATGAAATCATTTTTCCTGCCATTTTTTGCGATAAAAATGAGTCTGCTATCAAATCAAATGGAGTTTGATCTTAAAATAGTATTGCACAACAGCATTTGCCGGTGGATAAACAAGTACTGTGACTCAACCGCCTGCAAAACTTCAAAATAATATTCCAAAGCCGGTGATTTCAGCTTAGATGTAGATGTCACTGCCCTTTTCATAACCTGCTGATGAAGTATCATGGGATCAAAATTTGAATCAAAAACCTGCATACATTCAGAATAATATTTTAAAAGTGGGTATTTAAGCTTTGACGTAGATGTCACTGCCCTGTCAGTAATGTGTTGCTGACGAACTCTCCTTTAATGGCTTCCTGTTGATACCTTTGGAAAGAAAAAGCATCGCTCTGTAACCATATTTCTATTAATTTGTCCCTGACAGGTGAGAGTGACATCATTGAATGTTGTTTGCACATGTATGAACCCAATATCAATAAATCAGGTTCAGTTTATATGATTTTACGGTATGCCGGTAAAATTGTAAACAGTCTTTTATTCAGTGAGATATATATCTATATATATATATATTTACACATATATTTACACACACACACACACACACACACACATATATATATATATATATATATATATATATATATATATATATTTTATGTCTCGGTGTATATATATTTGCTATAATTCATGCATATTTGTTTTGTTTCTTTTTTCAATGTAGCTGCAATGGGCTAAAGGCAGCATGGCGTGTAAAAAGAAGTATACTATAACAGGACTTCTGACCCAGGCTGTTGATAACACCGTGCATACGGCTCACACACATTACAGGAGAAGGCAGCTACTATGTCAAGATTTTATTCAATTTCACCGATGCAGGCTTTATTCTCCAAGTAGCAGTGAACAAGCGTATGCTTCATGAGAAAAATTAAAGTCGGATATGAATTGTTTGTTTACCATGACTGATAAATTGGGCGTGAGATTGTGCGCAAACTTTTGTGATCAAAAGATCGATCCCAATTCCCAGTCTGAGATAAGAATGATAAATTCAATCAGAGAAACTTTACTGCAAATATTAAACTAATACCATCCACAGGAAACAGCTGAGGGGGATCCTTATGAATCAGTCTGGCTGATCAGTTGTTATTCATCATATGCAACATTTAAGAATGAATGGCTAAGACGTCTGAAACCAACCACAACAGAATTCAGGAGTTACTGTACTACACATCTTTCATATTCAGTGACAGGATGAAGTACTGCATATACGATTTTCAAATAGAGGCATGCCAGGAAAACTTCATTTAAACAAAGGTCACACAGCTGTGACACAAGTTTATGAGAAAATAGTTACAGCTTCATTGTTTTACAGACTCGAGTTTCATTTTTTAATTGGGGTTAAATACATGACTATGTTAAGCACGCAAATCATGGAAAATGATGTCGTTCTGACATGTATATATAAATGTCTGAGTTGGCAGCAAGCAATCTAGAAATTATGATACTATAATGGAATAACTTTCATGTAGACTAACAAAAATGGCTGACAAGTCGACCAAATTTGCTGTAGCATAACAGACTTTCTCTACCGGGTAACAGTGAAGTAAGTGTCTGGTATGTGGTTGTATAAATGCACATAAAAGTTGATGGCAAACATATGGTACATTTCAGAGAATCTACTTTTACGAGACTCACAAAAATCACGAATTTGAAATTTTGTTAGGAGAAGATTAGGCTCCACTTTCATTATCTAATTTCTGCACTGTTTTATCACATAAAATACACTTATTTTTATCATTGTCCTCTGGGCTGGAAATCTAAAATTCCACACTTTTTTCACTGTGAGTGATATTCTCAAAGACTCGAAAGATTCCACAACAATAAATGATACTGGCATTAAGTATCACATCATCCGTCATTTCAAACTGTAGTTTCCATTATAAAGCTTTTTATCTTGGTTTTCCTTTTGTAATATCTTTACCAACACAGGCTGTTAACCTGTGTCTTACAGGAAATATTTCAAACGAATAGAAAAGTTAATAAAAACTGTTAAAATGTATCAACAGATTACTTGTAAACAACCACTTCTGCTATTGAACGGCTGGCAAACAACCCAAATTTTATGGAATTATAAGAATAAATGCGAACAGATTCCCATTGCTACTGATAGATAGGCTTGCATTCAGGTGAAATGAATGACTGGTTGATGTTTAAGATCCTGGATTTAGAGGAGCAATTTCATCCAGCCCATCACACAGAACTTGAGACTCACCTGCACCATCCAAAAAGTACAGAACAAATGACAACTTCGTCCACGTCATTGAACTTACGATGAAACATAACCCTTTCATCGAGACCATCAAACAGAACTGATGAAATGACAATTTCATCTAGACCATCAAAACCGAAGCCACTAAATGCAAATACCCTCTTATCTGGGAAGCACTCATTCGTGTGAAGATTTCATTTTCTTGGACAAGTTTTCCAATTTGCAAATCACTTGCACTTGTAATCTTAGCCTCAATATAAAATTACATTGCAATTACTTTCTGAGATTGATGAATAAGACCAAGAGCTGAAGATGTTGATCTGTAATGAAACTGTTTTTTTGAAGTGTTTTTGTCACCCACAAATTACTTTCATAAGTTTGCACGTCAGCTATTCAATATGATACGATTCAGTTTAACAGTGTTCAGGATGATTTCAGGGAAAACTATACACTCTTTGGCTTGAAACTATTCCAAGCCACACACATAAAATTATGGGGTTAAAAATCACAGAGGTTTATTCTTAGAGATATTGAACAAACAGATAATTGTTTTGATGGATGTAAAGTTCAATAGAAAATAAAGACACAAAAGGAGGGATTCAGGTATCAGACATAATGATTACTCAACATAGTATGATACTACTATGTCTCTTTAACAACAATTATGACAGGGTTTTAAGTAGAAATAATTCACTGACTTTTCAGTGCTTCTGATTAATTAAAAAAAAATCACTGGCCAGATACTCAGGGGGTTACAAGAATGCATGAGGATGTAAGGGCGTCTGATTACATTGTATACAGTGAACATAAACATGAAACAATTATTACTATTTTGTCTGTAAGCTTTTGTGCAATATTTGCTTTGCCTTTTCTTTCTCGTTTTTTCCTTTGTCATTTTTTTGTCTTTTTCCATTGCTAGCTTTTGAGAACAATCTCCATGCAATGAAAACGACCCACAAGCTTTCCGCTTAGTATCTGCACAGCTAAAGGTACAATGGTGCTGATTGGCTGAGAGGTACTGATGTAGTGGCGCATGAAATGAAATCTACTCCTCCCATGAGGTTGAGGATTTAGCTGAGCATAAACTTCAAGGTTACAGGCAAATCCCCGACCTTGAAATCTTCTGGGACTTCTGCCAAACATGTGACGATGTACACAACATTATCTTCTGAAAGGGCACTGAACGTCCAGGCAATACAGGACAATAAAAGGAAGCTTGAAAAATTGAAATTACAAATCTCTCTTGCTCAGCAAACTCATTTTTTTAACATCAATGACAAAACAGGTTTTTCGACTCATCATGACGGCATGCTCCGATTCATCTTTGAGTAATGAGTTGCCAAGGTTAAGTTGTCAGTTGCAATGAAGCACCCATAAGGCAATAAGATAATACTGAGGCCACACAACTGAAGTCAAACAGACTGAGCTAACGGTGAGCTTTTTTTTCGATAAAATCACTTACTAACATTGTACACAAATGTAAACGCCAAAAGTCTATCGCTTTGAATCAAACACTGTTTAGAATTACCGCTGAACAAACAAAATTTTCAATCATTTTGGTCAAAGCATTATCAATACAGCCTTCAATGCTCTGATCAGATCTGAAGAAATTTTGTCGGATTCCTTAAAGTCTTAGGAAGCTCAATCAATCAAGGACAATGCAGATTATTTGGAGCAATGAAGCCAAAAAGGTTCATTACTTGTAACGTCAAAATAAATACTCGTTAATAATTGCATGACGCCTGTCGTCTGTTTTCTCAGGCGTTCTTAACACAAATTTTTTTCCAGATCAACAGGAAATGTCCCACGTTAACAATGAAATTGTATTATGATGAGAGTCATTTCTGGCTACCTCAAGGTAATTGGAATGAATTTCAAATCGCTCATGAATACTTTATGGAAAAAGACTTCAAATCTAAGTAGTTGCAACATTTTCATCTGTGCATATCTTGTGTCACTTAATTTTTTTTAAGATTCGTGAAATATTTTAAGAGATTGGGTTCTACACCTCTCTACACAAAAATCAAAATTTTAAGACACTGGAGAAGTAGAACTCCATGTTCTTGAGCTTGATCCATTTCCATCAGACAACATCCTATAATATCCTGTTTGAATAATGGTCTACGCCTGAAACATGAGAGTGACTTTACATTTCTACCATAAGTACCTGTACCTTTACAAAGGTAATGTCATCACGTGTTGTTAAAGAATCTTTAACGACTTTCTTTGGCAAATAATTGCACTAGTGTGACAGTGAATTATGGATGGTTTAACTCCCTTTGATTAAGCACCAAGTTAAGAAACTAAATTGAAACGGCTTCAACATACCATACTAAAGTCTTAACAAAGTGAACACTGACTCCCTTTGATTAAACACCAAGTTAAAAACCTTAATTGAAACAGCTTCAATGTACCACACTTAACAAATGGAACATTTTTAGACTAAATTAAGTCTTTGACAGAGAAATGTCTGATAATTACCAATGCTTTACAGAGTACCAGTCACATGCCAAGACGCGTGTCTGGACGACATGAAGATTTTACAATATCCACGTGCAAGGACGAACAACACAATTTACATAAGAATTACACATACTGATGCCCAATCATTGGATAGACAGATCAATATCCGGAATATACTGTACGGAACAGTGATGGGAAGCTTGTGTCTTCATAGTTTACAGTCTAAGGGGGAAAGCATTAGTAGGCACAGAATAATCTCCTTTAAAAATAATATTATGTCCCCTCTTGGGCACCATTGCATGTCTTGGATTTAACCAATATACATTATTCAATTTGTTTTGATTTGCTGTAATAGCAATAAAAACATATTTGTAAATTGATAGATGACACCATGACTTCATTGGAAATTTCACCCTGTTCACCCAGGGGGAATGAGAAATTACAGATGAAACCAATATAGAACAAAATATTACCCATTTATCAGGCCTTCCGTTACAAACTGCCTTAGAGTTATGGAATTGCTATGTCTGACTGAAGTCTTTGTCCCTCCATAGACAGTAGTCTACTGGTATGGTCCCCCATGTATTATTGTATTGATAACTATATTGGTTTCTAGTCATCAGTGAGATTGGAAAATTTTTCTCTCATACAAATATATATTTTATGTATATTATATTATTTGCACAATTTCAAGTTATCCAAATCTGCTCATTATATAAAAAGGGAGACGGTTACGCTAACGTCACGGCTCATGAAGTTTTGCACGACAATTGACACAGACACAGAGATAAATCTCCATCGATGAATCTCCATCCCCATTTCAATGGTTGCCACGGTGAAGGTTTCCATGGAAACAGTGTGAAGTGCACAACACAGATTAGTCAAACCATTATCCAAATCAATCCAATTCCTACTTTTTTCTTTTGCCAGATATGACACGAAGCTTTTTTGACAGAGAGAGAGGATGGCAAGTCAGATTAGATGGAGGTATAGTTCAAATGTACAAAACGCTATATGGAGGGTCTGTATGGTGAGTGTGTGGTGCCCGTACCTCCAGGTCCTCTTCAAGGGAATATTAATACAATCTATAATGCTATTCTCATTGTTAAAGCCCTGTAGAAGAGAGGGCAACATCCCCTTTGTGTATGCTTTGGGAACACCGAAGGGCAAATCCTTTTTTTTCATGTCTTTAGCTTTTATCAGTTCCCGTCTCGTAATTGAATCCACTAACCTTCAGATTAGAGCAATTTGACAAGACAGAATGTAGTGCCTACATCGCAGTGCCTACATCCTAGATGTACATGCTTGAATCGCAGTGCCTACATCCTAGATGTACATGCTTGGCCTACACTTTTCTTTGCTGCTGTAGAAAGTCACGAGAACTTCAAAACGTGAACAGGGCATACGTCATTTTGTTTACTCCATGTCCATGCCCCACGCGTTCTTTAAAGTAAAAGTTCTATGAAAAATTATATTATGTTGATCAACCTTGTTCAACTTGCATCCATAGAAGTGATGTTTAAAATTTGAAAGATTCAATTAAAGCTGTGGGTGGTCCATGCTGAGAAGCAAGGAGAATACAGCTTTTTATTATTGAGATTAACATTGTGTTTACTTGGGACTGCCTCTATCTTTCAATGTTATGCTAAATTTTTCACAGATTATCTCTTGTGTGCGTCATAAAGGTACAAATAACAGGAAGCTTTTAAGTACACTAGCAGTGACTGACCGTTCATAATTTGAATAATTTTTCGTGGGAGTGAGGGTGGAGGGATATTATTGAAAAAACTTTCATTTAATTAAGGGATGCTAATTTTTGGTGATTTGGCCGATGAAAGTATCTTTCAAGTGTTTTCATTTGATTTTGTATGACCTCGTAAAGTCTTCTTTTTTGCGTTCATTTATGGTTGTCTGAATGTGGCTGTTGTTTTGCGACTTGCACTTTTCATGTTTTCTTAGATCTGATAGGTAGAAAGGATATGTTCAGTTCAACACAATTCCTGCTAATCACTTAACTACTTTGAATGAGGGTAACCTTCAAATGACATCATAAAGAAGTTCACAGTATGCTTGGTACAGCAATTTTACTACATTGTGATCGTACAGGGCTAAAAACAGAATCCATTTTCCATCTACCTCCTGCATTAGGCTGAACTTTGATCCTTTTCAGAGCTGAGCCAGTGAGAGTGGAAATGGAGAGGGTGGAATATACAGTGCTCAGACGATAAGGGAAAGGGTAGACTATGGACCAGGGAGGGAACATTGTTGAGATTTAAAACAATACTAACATTTTTCATGCCACAATAGAGAAATAAAGTCAGCCACATTTGAAGTTTCCTTACAATTTTTATGAGGGACTGAATATAAAGAAGAATGTAGAGTAATTACCAAATGCACAAAATTTGTGAGAGCATATCATCTTTGTAGTATGTGATGATAGATCATGGATTAATTGATTGATTCATGTACATGACAAAAGAGGTGCTGTTTCTTAAAGCAGGACCACAGACAATAATCTTACAGTTTAATTAGCCATTGAGAGACTGTTGACAGTTACTGCGCTTTATTACTCTTACCGGGATAATCTAGAATAACATCCATTAAAGCAGAATACATTGAGTGTTAATAATACCATATTCAAAGGACAAGCATCCCCAGTGCCTCACATCTTTCCATTCATTAGCAATCGCCAACCTTGCAATTTAATTTGTTGACATGCGTTTTCTCTTCCAATTTATAGTGTCAAGCTGAGGCATTAGCTGTGGTTGACAGGTCGGCAGTTTATTCAAATGGTAATCTCATTGACACTGCATGTGATATTAATAGAGACCCCCATCCCCAAAACAGCAGCACTTACACTGTTAATGAAAAATTTAAAGTTTTGATTAAATTCATATTTCTGCAGTAATGGCCAAATGTTTTATTAAGAAAACTGGTATTACTTTAAGATTGATGGAAAACCAATTATTTAGATGCCAACAATCTAAACAATTAAATTCGTATTTCTGCTGTAATGGCCAAATATTTTATTAAGAAAACCAGCATTAGTTCATGATTGATGGAAAACAATTATTTACATGGCAACAATAAAAACAATTAATTACATCACACACTAAAAGCCACCAATTTTAATTATGTCTGTAACACTGACATATCTATATTTTTCTGCGGTACTAAATTTTATCAAATTAAGGGTATTCAATTGTCATGTTTGTGAGTCTGTCTGAGCTGAAACCAAGACCTTCCCCAAACCCTGGCTGAGATGAAGCTGGTTCCAGTGGTGTCACTGCCACCAAGCGTTGCAGAGTATAACAAAAAAATATGTAATTAATATGGGCAAAACATACGCTGGGCAACTAGTAGCCTTGGGCTCTCATATGAAGGGGTATAGGTTTCCATGGCGACAGCACCAATCCTATGTTGTTTCCAGAGCAATTGGTTTTATAATTTGAAATGATTCGGCCAAATCTCATAATTTCTAACAGAAATTACACTCGCTGTGCTTGTTATGTAGTCCTCTCTGACGTATTGGCATTAGTTTGAGAAAATGGAAAAACCTATACTATCCTCTCAACACATCTTGCTTGTATCTGTCATGAAAAGTTTTTTTTAAATGAAACAGAAGGAAAAGCAGAGCATTTCCTATTGAGAGGCAACTCTGCAATGTGGTAATTACAGAAATGGTGGGGGAAAAATGAAAAGAAAAAGGCCAGACCAACACGTACTATAGACAAGATGTTTCCGTTAATGAGATTTTGCAATAAGTGTACACCGTTCACTGTGGCAGAGTCATCGCTTTTGATTGAAGAGAGGAACAATCTATGCCAACACCTTATCAAGGTTCCATTATGAGGAGACGCATGAAATCAGTATTGCTATTCATAAGTGCATTAGTACAGACACAACTTCCTGTCAACTGCATGGAGCACTCAGAGTTTCTCTTTGTAAAGGAGATCTCCATTTAGTCAATGACAGTGACATGGTGTTTGTTCAGGAAGAGTAGGCCACCGGTCTAAATATATTCCATGATTGGTTACATATGCCTGGAGGAGATGCAGTGCATCTTATAAAACATACTTTTTTCTTTCTCAATATTGTGTGTAAATTTATGTAGTGAAATAAACTAAAACAAATTATATCCACATGATAGATTCTGCAAAATGACTGGGATATATAGATACATTATATTTTGCTACTAACAATACACAGCACAGATCTGTATTGTCTCCTTGTCACCTAGTGTTGATTCAGTGAGCAATGACATCAAAACAGGTCCAATTATCAGTATCATTCACAGTAAGTAAATAATTTACCAGGTCAAAGAAACAAACAGAAAATGAAAACCACAAAATAGGGTCATTTTCAACCACTGTTTAGTGGTGGTACCAGGTGTCTGGAAGAGGTAAGCATACTCTGCTACCATGCTACACCCATCGAGATTGACCAAAAGGGACAAATCAGTGTAAGTTGGCAAAAAACCAAATTACTACTGTTTCTATCAACAGTACAAAATATTAAGGGAATACATATCAATGAGTTTTGGACAAAAACAGACACCATGCTGGTGCAGTCAGTTAAAAACACGGTTAATATTTTACATTGATGGTGTGGACTATGCTTCACAGCAATAACAAAGAATACTGAACTGAATAGTAGATGTTCAGGGAACTATTGTTTAGCCCTTCATATTCTGTACAAGTAGAGGTTAACTGCATGTGCAAGGGATCTGTGAATACTTCACAATGCAGCTGATGTTGACTGATGTATCTTGTACCGAGCCTCAAAACAGTATTTCACGCACCAGGAATTCTGACCATGGTAATTCAATCATAAAATACCTTCTGCAACCAATGAGCAGGGTCACACAGACTAGAATGGGACTCTGTGTGTGCTGAATTTATGCCAAAGAAGATTCACAGCCATTACTAGAGTCAAAGTCAAGGTTAATTGGTCTGTGGCAGTGTTGATGTACAGTGTAACGATGATCCTGTCCAGAAGGTTCAATTGCAGTAACAACTACACAGAGATGCCGATCCACACTTCTTTCATACTTGTTCTGATTTAATACACAGCCTTGGTACCAATGCAAGAGATTTATAACTTGCTTTGTCAGACACACAGGGCCTTCTTATTTTCCAAGCGTGCCAGCCATCTATCAATTTATACAGTACACCATCTAGGAGATAGCAGTATGAGAAGTCTAATGCCCAGGTGGCCAATTATGAATCGATGAATGTGCAAGGGAAATGAAGTGGGGAAAAATAAAACCATGCATTGATCATGAGCTCTTGTTCAATGCCTCTGTCAACTGGAAGAGATGTTCTAGTAGGGACTTCAAGGTTATCACTTAGCATCTGATTTGAAAGAACGAAGATAACATTCAGATACAGTGTTACAGAAAACTGTTCCGATTATGATAAACTTAAGAATGAAAAAATCTCACAGCCGTCACCTTAATTCATAACGGAGGGCATTCTGACCAGGAACTTATTTTAGTAAAGTTTTTCAATTCATCAGGCTTTCTTTGAAGAAAAGAGGTCAAAAATATGCCTTTCATGACAAAATTCTGTGCAAATATCTGTGCATTAAGTAAACTGCATTATAAATTGAATAATACTGCTATGTTAATGCACGATGCACTGGGCTTTCAAACATAATGTTTCATGCACAAATATTTTGTCAAAGTCCTTCAGTGTCTGTGGTTTGTACCATGGTCTTCAACTCAACGTTTGTTACGAGGGAAATATTACCTACACAATGACAAATGATGCCTATACCTTGGGACATTTCAATGCCCCATCTCTTTCATTACATTAAATATTAAGTGGATTCAATTTCTGAAAGGAGTTACGGAGACAAACAGCACGTTGCATTGAAAGTGTTATGATGAAGGGAAGAATGCTGGGGCAAGTATTAGCAATCTCTTCCGGTATTAAACATCTCCCCAAGGAAAAGCAGTTGTCTCCGTCATGATGACTTCGGCAGTTTTTCACCTATGGTATACACAGTGACAAATATGCCATAAAGGCAACACTTCAGCTTCAAGGACAAACCTTACAATTTATTGCACACAATAACTACACTGCTGAGAATAGTAATGCGAAACGGTGCACACGGTAAGTTGTTTAATATTGGAAGCATTAATATTATCAAAGGTCCGGGAAAGATTGACGTATGATTAATACTCATCAATAAGCCTACTGAATGTAAAGCAAAGGGCAGGCCATCTGGGATGGTGTACCAATACAGACAGTAAAATTTGTGTAATTTCAGTTTGGAAGCCACTTTCACATGTATAAATTCGAAACCATTCCACAGACAATTGTCACAGGAAATGTGACGTAAATCCACGTGTAAAGGTTGAAATATTATGAATTATGAACAACAGTTTCTTATCCATCATTAATTTTGTGAAAAATTGAGAAAAAAGAATGCCAAATTTAGCAAATTGTACAAAAACGCCAGCAGACATGTAGGTCATGAATTTTCAGGTCCATTGAGTAGTGTACTGTATTGACGCAATTGTGGTGTTTTGTCCAGCATTGCTCATCTATATCTATTTATAACGAGAATGATACACATTTGATAAAAATTGATCACCCAGAATCACGTTTTTGCCCCAAGAGGCCATGAAGATATAAAAAGAAAAAAAGAGGCACAATTGAGGCAGAAGTGTCCTTTTTTAGCAAAACAGTATAAAAAAACCTTTGAGAAATGGGTAATTCCTTGTAGTTAATATACAATTTGATCAAATCACTCAAAAGCTAACACTTCACATTCAATAGTTATGTGACAGAGTCTCTAGATCTGATTAAGGTATGGTAGAGTGCAACTCTATGATAGATTTTCAGACTCAAAATCTTACAGTTCATTACTTGTCTCCCAGCTGCTTGCATGAACTGATTTGAAACTGATATGGCCTTCTTTTCATGGAAATCAAAAATGTCATTTCTCCCAGTGAGCAAACACAACAACTGGCAGCCATTTTCAACGTCTCATTAGTAAATTTGAGGTAATTTGCTTTGAGTTTTTAATATCAATCATTTACATAGAGGCTTCTGGTTTTTGTTCTGGATTATAGAACACGGTAGTTTCAAGGTTGTTTGCATTGACCATAAGTGAAAGTTCTACATTTTGCATTTTCAAGATACATTCAATGAGAAATTTCAAAGATTACACAAAATATGAAATAAAAGTATTTTTTACAGAGTTGATCACTTTTCTCAGTTACATACACTGAAAGGGACCTCATAACAAAAATCTTGCAAACAGAGAGCAAACAGAGATAGGACTTATGTTGACTTGTTTAATATAGGATTATGTGAATTTGACCCACAAAAATATTAGGTCACTGATATGTTTCTCATGCAGAAGAGTCTAAAATTTCAGGCCTGACTTATCAAAATCACACTTCCCTTTCTATGTAGGAAGATCATCTTATCTGTTATCCAAATACACACACACCTGCTTGACAGGACAGCAACGTCAGGATCCATCAAATCGACACAGTTCTAAATATGATTGAATGACATCAGATTGTTTTTGAGAACTTGCAGCACCCACATAAATACAAACCCAAATCACTCTTTGCCAGCAACTTTTTCAGTTTCCATGGCAATGCTCATTCAAAAAGTACTGATCTGTAAGGCATTCTAAACTACATGATGATTGTACGCAATTTTTGCAGATTACTACAATCCCTGGAGAAAGTGACATTTGAAGAAATGGACAATTAGAAATATCTTGAATATGCCAACAATAGATGTAGTAAATGACCTGATACACAGTCTGTTTCAACATCCATTTCAGGTCTCTTCGATTATTTGCTTAGGATATTTTAAAGTTTCGCTGTTATGCTGTTCTTGTCCTGGAGCAGACTAACCCTGGCAATTTCACCCTACTTCAGAAATCAAAAAATATTTCAATAAAGGAAGTGTGGTTTGGGGAAGTGTGGTTAAGGGTGAAATGTCTTATCTCTGTCTTTCTCAGACACAAGGTGTAAGCTCTGGAGATGTTTTCAAAGTCAATCTGAAATATATGCACAGACTGGCCAATGTTGATCAATCAGTGATGTTGAAATCCCAGAACCATGGATTAGACAGCATCAACGCACCGCATCCACAATGCAATAACCCTGAAGACACCTTCAATGTTTCCACAAACTGTCATTCAATTTTGAATTCCGACCACAACGTTAATCAACAAAATGGAATTAACTACTGATGGTAATCTTTGCCAGGGACGTAACCTTTTAAAATGTCAATGACTTTGCTTTGGGTGCGTTTCCTTTGCCCCTTGCTGGCAGAGTTATTTGATTTGGTCCATTTGTAGCTGATTTGTACCAGCTACTTGCTAACAATTGAAATGTTTTGCACAATTGCCAGTAACAAATTGATCCTGTGATATACTGCAATTCTTCATTACCAGTCTTTCAGACTGTACCACGTCACAATCAAGATGGGTCATTATGATGAACACTTACAGCATTCCATGGTCAGAGTTCAGGGGACCTTTCCTGATTAGAACAGCAATGGTCTAGACAGGATTGAAGATTCCAAGGAAAATTACTATCTTTGTTACAGTGCTTCGTGTGACAAGCTTCACAATAGGATTGCAAATAATCTCATTTTCTCAGCCAGAAGACGTACTTTGTCCCACAAAATTTCACCGCAATACGAGAGGGACCTTCTGGGCAGGATCATGCAGACATAGCGGCAGCTGTCTGGTAAATGCAATCTGAACAGCCTGCAACTATCAAAATACTCAACACCACCGCTGTAAAACATGTAATTGGCAAATTTATCAACACAGAACCAAAAATCTAGAATAAAAATAAAAGTAACTACTTTGTGAATGAATTTAACCTTTTTTTGTCAAATAACAATCAAAATGATCAGCAATGAAGTAAAGAATTTACAGATAGCTAATATCATCTGATTCTAATCCCTAAGGATTAGACCATTGGCATAATGATGATAATTATCATACCTGTTAATTAGACATATTTTGCATGACCATAACATACAGATCTCTAATCCTGCCACAGGAACTTTACTCTGTAGCAATGCATGATTGGTTTAGGAAAAAAAGACAGGAAACACAGCCCCATAAAGACCAATTCCACAATGTCACCTGCCAAGAACATTTTTCCTTGTTGGAAAAATCTGAAATGCCTTTGGGCAAGAAAGAAAGGAAATTGTACAATATAAAATATGGTAAGCACACCAATCACAGAGCCAGCAATACATAATTTCTCTCTTTGGATTTTGTCAGAACGAAATTGGATTTTCAGAAATTATGGTGAAACAATCTCACATACGGGATTTAATTAAACAGTTATACCAAAAATGGAGATAATACGTCAGGGAAGATAATACATGCTGAATAGTGGAGATGGAATTTTCTCGATTTGGTTTGACATAGATGCAAAAATTATATGTGCCAAAAAAAACAAACAGAGTCATAGAACATTATATGACAGAAATGTGTGCTGCACGCTTCTCTTTAGAAATCGCTTCCACTCTCATCATTCCTATCTCTCATTTTGCTCGGTCGTATCCAGATTTGATGTGTCTCACGTACAAATTGTTTGAAAATTCAATAGAAATAGAGTAAAGTACAAGACTCAATGATATTAAAGGGCCATTATCTGTAACTTTTGACCATTTTTTACCTCGGAAGATTCCATGTTGGAGGCTCATATTTATTGCAAAATGTTGTTTTACGAAGAAACAAACATGATTAGTGATGTTATAGCCACATAAAACTGCTACCGTTAAAGTCATTTTATAAGACGCATCTTTTATTATGATGTTGCAAATTTTTAGCCCGAATTATTTCTCAAGAAATGGGGTGCGACTTATAATATGTACTTTTGCATTTTTAAAGAGGGCATTACCACTATAATAACATGGAAATTCTCAGATTATTTTTTTTCAAGGAGTGGGGGGGGGGGCCCCTACTGATAGAAGTTCACCTTTATTGAATAAATAACTTTAAAAGATAATTACAAGAAGAGTTTGCTTATGGTAGTTCTCTTTTGGAGGATGTGGTTGCCCATGGTTGAGAAACATGTTTCAATTTTATTGAACCCCAAGGAACAACAAAGTTTTAACTTTTGATGAATAGAGCCAACCTCAATGGTGGCTGGTAGTGTGACAGCTGTGCTGGAATAGGGGTGCGACTTATAATGCATACGTTTTCCATTTTTGAAAATTTAAGGATTTCATCCTACTCAAGTCAATCAACGGAGGGTGCGACTTATAATGCAGATGCGTCTTATAAAATGACTTTAACGGTAATTTTTGTTCAAACGTGTTGCCCTTCCGAGCTCGTTTGTTGACCTCTGGCATGCTCAGCGTGCTGGGGAGAACACAGAATGGTGACGCCGCGATCACGCCAGATGTACAAGTTCACGTTTATTGCGGGATCAAAACAACATTGCGTCGTGGATTGCCAGACATCTGGCTACGCAACGTGCTCAGACAATGGACTACGACGTAAGTGCCGGGCATAGCCTAAGTAATGAATATTTATTTTGAAATTGCTATATGGCTCGCGCAGGTGCAGAAGAATGCCTACGTTGCAATCCGCGTGTCAACAGAGTTTGTATTTCTGTCCGGACAAAAATTGAAATTTTCGTTGAAAAATCACATGTTATTTAGTTGTAGGGCACGTAATGATTCCGAATAATATGCGATTCTCTGTTATTTGACAGGGTATTCAACATGAGCCAGTGATCATTTCAATCAAAACTAACGGAAAAATCGCAAGAAGATACAGCTAATGGAACTTTAAGCAAGTCAATGTCAATAAATATGCCTAGGTGTGTTGTGAGGTTTGTTCATCTGATAAACCTACAGAAGAAATAACGTACATTCCAATTGTCAAGCTGAGAGTAACATGACTGTCTGGCAGCCAAATCGGATCACATCACAAAATTAACTGATGGGCATATATGCAAGTTGTCCTTGTTCTCAGTTCGAAAGAAACTGGCCAAGGTCTGTTTGAGACAAAGCTGTGGGTAGATGCACAGAGAAGACCCTGTCTGTAAGGATCCATTCTTGACTTCAGCTGTTTCGCAGTATAGTTCAGATGTCAGTTTAGATGGCTGTTTGTACATCTTTTATGCAGTTTTTGACTCTTCACTCTAGGTCAAGAAGTCGATTGCGACTTTCTAAAAATACATTTGTATACCAAATCCTCAGCGGAACTGCTAACCTAGAACGACAACAGTTTTTCCCAAAGGAACTTCCACATCAAAATATGAGATCTTTCTATCATTCCCCCAATGGGTTTCAGATTTGGGCATTCAGAACTGAAGATTAACTCTTTCTTTCCAATTTCAGCAAGCCAAGGAGCTTTCAAAAGACACGACCCTGTGATTTAATCACCTAGTTACAAATGCAAAACCATAGCAACCATATCAAATCACCGACACATTTTGGCTACAATTCATTTCTAGCTCAGAGCATCAATTATAGTAAATATTTCAGAGTTGATATTCCGATATGTAAGTCACGAATCACAGAAGTATATCAGCTGCATTATGGATGATTAAATGAATGCCATCAGTGAGAAATTACAAGCAATTTTTCAAAGTATGAATAATTGGTCTGGACAACTGGCATCGTAATATTAATAACACGTGACAACATCACAATTCTCTCACTATGATTGTGCAATGCTTGTATTACACATATTTTATTTCATCTATTGTATTTCATCTATCTCCTTTGCTGATTAGATTTCACCGTTGCAATCATCCTGACAGGAAATCTCCACCAGGTCTTTTCAATACAAGTTGGCAGCAGCAACATAATACACAAGGTGACATGTCTATCTGAAGTAAAGAAGTGGCACGCAGGAAAGGGATTAGGAAACAACAGTGCCTGTCAACACTTCAAAGACCTTTGACCTGCACTTTTGGATGTCATTAATTTTCTGACAGCTTTCACTGTCATAAAACACTCTTTGCTATCTGAGAGGCCCTGTTTTCATTGCCTATAAAAATGTAAATAAATACAAGGTGTAGCAAATACGATTCAGAATCATGACCGTGTAAAACAGTAGTTTCAAAATGTTCAAAAATATTTAAATACCACTTTTGTTCACTCAAATCCTAATTTTTTCATCATTTCTTCATACAGACTGAGTGTTAGATTTTTGACATTTGCTATAGTATCACCAATATTTGACAAAGCTATTGAATTATTAGAAGGTACCCTCCTGGAATTTTTATTCAGTTCAACATTTATTCACGGGAGGGACTTTTTGCAATTTTGAACATCGCATTCAAAATTTGTATTTGGCATCACCAATGTTTGATTGGAAATATATTATTGAATATAGCTTTTGGGGTTTTTTCTTTTTGTTTTAGTAACCCCTGGAGGTATTTGTTTCACTGTCATACTGATCTCTGTTGTGGATCGTATCTGGGAAGTAGTGGTAATGGATATAGCACTGAGATTATGGTGTATTAAGGACAGCGTGTGCCATTCAGCATCATGGACACATACTCTGTTTTGGAGCCAAGATAGATGGTGTATCACCCCTTTGTCTTCCTTTGCTAATGTGACATAGTCAAACTACTCTGTTTCGGTACTTTGGAAATTGCAAAAGTGCTGTGCCTGTGATGAGCAAAGCATACGTGACATAGGTGGCAAGCAGTTGGAATTTTCTGATCATGGAAGTCTAGTCATCATTCCTAGACACGCATAGAGACACCATACATAGAGAACGGGCAAAAGTAGTGACAACACTGCAATCATGGTAACAGGAGGACATGACGATGGCTCTACCAGCTTGGTTGTACTGGTGTATATCACATAACAGATATGGGGAACTCCAGATCCACTCTCTAACAGACTGGTAATAAATTAAGATTTCTACCCCAGTAGTCAACACTGTAGTTTGTAATTCCCTACTCTGTCTAACTGGTGCAAGCTAAGAAAAATCCAGAACTAACCCCATTATAAAAGCTACTAGCCCTTAAAGCTTGGACTGGTGGATTTGTTCACCCCGGATTGACATATAAAAAGCATCTAGTCTTGGTAATCTGGGATGGTCTTTCTGACTAATGGACCCGCTGATATCAGTGCTGCAATGGTGTATTGTCTCAATGCAGATGGCTGATGAGCTGTGACCTTTTCAAAGTATTTGTGAACGCACAAGGTTTTGATATTTGTGAAAAGACGTAACCTTTACGCTGGAAGCAATGTCTTAAAGAGTCGATAAGGAGGAGGGGTCACACATGGAATCAGATGATCAAATACCAGACCGGCTATAAATGTCGGCAGACAAATTACACGGTAGAAATTGAAAAGGTTTCTAATGTACCTGTATATGTGAGTGGGTGTCAATATTTTTAAGCAACGCACAGATTCACTAGCATATCGGTCTATTCAGATATCATCTCAATAGTACAATAGCATCAGCTGGGCATGAAAATACCTAACGTGTGCAAAGGGCACTTCCCTGCAATCTTGATCTTTTAATTTGTAGGATAAACGACAGTAAAATGTCAGGGGTTGGCATTCCCTGAGCAAGGATTCATGTTTGGAGTGTATGCCTTGCAGTGCTGGATTGAAATAGAAGTCCAATACTACGGTATAGTACCTCCAGCTGGAAAGGCAGTCTGAGACGAATCAGGTCTGAGATAGAATTCCTTGCTTGTAAAATGGTGAGCATTCTAATCCAATCAAACGAGAAAACACATTATCAATATTCATAGTTTTGCAAAATGTGATTTCTGCAGCCATAGAAGATTTCGTACTGGATGAGAGTTCAAAAAACGCTAACTGCCCACTGGGTACTTTGCTTTACGCCCAATAATCACACTTTCATGGGCAAAAAAGGGATGCGCTTCGAACAGTGAACTTTTACTGAACTGTATTGAGTAACAAAGAGAATTGAACAGAGTTTCTGAAATGGCACAAAGCTGTTATCAACGAATTTACTGGTTCAAATTAGCATTTACATTTTGTCATCTTTACTCATTATACAGGATATAATCAATTAAAATTCAAACATAATCGATCATGACCTAATCAAAACCCATTCTTTCTTCAAGACACGACCACAGGATTGCGCGGTAGTCAAACAAAATAGAAGGCTTTGAACACAAGAGGCTGCCCTCAACTCATTCATTCCATAATTACTTACCAACTGAAATCAGCAATTGTGACCAAAAGAGGGCGCCATACTTGCAATCTGATGGTACTCCTATGTTGTCATTGGCACACGGTAAAATTTCAAAAAAGCTGTAGATTGTAGCATCAATTTTCATAGTTTGTCAGTAGAAAATTAAACACAGTGAACATAGATGGTTGTTATAACAATGGTATTTATTGATAAGAATTACCAATAACAGTGAAAACATATCCATGACTATATTATCCTTTTTCTGTGCGATACACCAATTTGTCTTTTTTTGCTGTTCAAGAACCAGAAGTACTGGACAAATTGTGCATTGGCAGGACATTATCAGATTTCACACATACCACGCCCGACAGAAATCCTTCACGCATTCACTTATACATCTTTCAAGACTGCCACACCCTCTTTAAACCACAGTCGGTGAGCCTCCTGTCTCACATCACCTTGGTAACCAGACCAGACGAGGAATGCTGAGCGGACACTTCAAAGCGGTTCCTCTCACTCAAAGCCTCACACCCTCTGAACAATCTCACAACAACAACTACCCATTTCAAGAGCAGCACAGACATCACAGACAGTAGAAAACAACATGAATTTTAACTTTTGGCTAAGAAAAGCACTTTTTCTCATCTACTGAGTATAATACTTAATATTTGATGTACCGGGGTAGATCAGGTATAAGAATGGTATATAATTCATTATTTGCATACAAAGATCTTCTGACAAATTGTATACCAAGATAATCAATTGCGTACCCTACGACAAATACAACTATGACTGATGTACATTCATTAAACAATTAAAATGTCAACTTACTTGATGTCAAATATTATGACCTTCAAACCAATATCCACGAATAACAACAAAAAATGTAACAGATGCACCATATTTGCTCACTCACTCTTTTATTAGAGAGAAGAAAAAAGATTTCCTACCTACCTTGCATGCCTAGTGTAGTCCTCACTTACCAAGCCAAGCCTGTCAAACAGAAGTTTGGTAAACCTACCTGGGCCTGTGTAGTACGTCGGAACGCTGACAGCTTTGGAAAATTTTCTCCTCCTTTTCTCAGCTGCTGTCGGAGTAGTGCTCTTCCCTGAGCTAGGATGGCTGCCCTCACTATTGCTGAAAGAGCCGCAACCATTGTCGTTGCTATTGGAAACAGTCGCGCTGCCACTGTTGCCATGGTTATTGCCGTTGTCCTGACTACTACTACTGCTACTACTAGTACTTGCAGGGAACCGATTGTCCACAGGAATGGCAGAAAGTGTTTGAGATCGCACCACAAATTTCTCTTGACTTCTTTCATGACTGGTGGAAAGAGAAGAAAGTGAACAGAAAATTGTTAGATCACCAAATTAAAAGATTTTGACACATGTATAGATGATAGAAGGTGAAAAATGTAAATGTTTGGATCAATTCACTTCATTATCAAACCAACAGACAGTATAGCCTTGAACTGTAAGGTTGCTTTTTTAATTTTTATTTATTTATTTATTTATTTATTTCACCAGAGATACAAATGATGCAAAAGACACAAATGCAATTTACATGAGAAAAACAAAGAAAATAATGCAAATATGATACAAATACAATATCAGCATCACAGCATTATGAATAATAATAACAAGGTTTTTCACCTCATCTAGGCAAATCATAAATACAAGTCTATTTCCATGTAATGACAGTCTGAGCCTGTCATTAGTCATCACATGTATTTTCTTGAAAGCGTCACAACACAGTGATCTGATGGTGTTCACAAGTACTTTAGAGTTGTTTTCAAACCATGAAAACAGGAAAATCTGCCACAGTGGAGTTACTCAGTGTCATTATACACGATGTTTCACAGTTCAAGTGTATTTAAACAGTTGTAACAAATATGTAAAGAGGTACATTACAGCATGATTATTTGTGTTGGTGGTAACACAGAATTGCTAGAGCATTTCGCTGATGTGCAGTTTTGGCACCCTCCCTAGAGGTTTGAGCTTGATGGGAGTTGGGGTCAGAGGTCATGTTTCTAGTCTGAAAACAAATTTTCCCCTTCACCTTATTATAATACTTGTTTTTATTCTCAGACAAACTGTGTGAAAAGAAGTAGCCATATGAAGTCTGTAGTGTGGGTTGACATTTCTGTAAAAATACAATTGTGACCAGAAGAGGGCGCTTTGCCATCCACATGGAAGAAACGGCTCACTTGGTCATGCTGCTGCAGCATATTAAACACATGATGTGAAACTGTTTGTGAGTAAACTCTGCAGGATATTTGTGCAAGGCATTAAATTTGTCATCAACATCTGCTTCTTCTATTAATAATATGTGATTAATGTCAAGTACAAGGTGAGGTATATTTGTAACGGTCGAGTACATTTTGAAATGAATATCTATTTGGCTTTGCTATGCCAGCCGACAGCACCATCTGTTTCTTCATTCCGTTTACCAAGAGCATGAGAACGGAACTTACAGACATTCTTCAGATATCGTAAGAGTGCTTTCTACTCTTGGATCAGATATTGAGCCATTTCAAATCTCAAGGGAAGAGCTCTCGAGCAATCATAATGGATTACGCAGGATCTCAGATTGACAATGCAGTATTATTACCTGGGCAGTTTATCCTGGGCCCTCAATAGGTGTAGGTTGTATAATATGTACATTTAAAATTATCAGTGTAGGCATGCCGGTATCATCAGAGTCACCCATGTTTGGTCCAGGTTAGGGGGTTGACTGAATTTTACTTCAAGTATAATTGTTTATTGAAGTGTGGGGTACTACAGCCTCACTGTCTTCACGTCATTCAAACCATGGCAATCAGAGGTATTAAACAGACACTGCTTATTCAGGGTCTGCTCTGAGCCAAGCTGGGCATTGACTTCAAATATCCAAGTGTACACTCTGACCAAATCAGTTACAAAATGAGGATTATTCTAGCCCTGGCAAGGTCCTAATTAACCCTCTTTCTACCAGGCTCCATAGACAAACCATAGAAATAAATACAACTTGGGAGAAAGAGGATTAAATTGCATGTGTGTGAAATTGAAGTTCATGTTCAAAAAAATCTCCAAAA
>LD347929.1:59548-69548 GCA_001465055.1 Ptychodera flava | reverse complement strand
ACAGAGTTTAAGTTACTAATTACGCAAACAGTGTGTGGGCAGAGTCTATCAAATCTGAGAATAAACATAAAAAATATCACAGATATTTTTAAATTAATAACACTATAGGCAATCAAATTAAGAGTTTAATGCAAATTTGACTGACCTGAGTAAGGTACATGTTTGCTTATTGACTCCCTAAGGTTGTAATGATCACATCACTCTAATACAGTGATGAACAGAGAACATTCTCTGAGTCACGTAACACTCAGCAATGCCCTTTGTGGTCTTGGCGAGTTCCTATAGTCTAAATCGTCTCTACCTACCACAACATGACAACATTGCCTGTTGGTAAAAATACCTCACAAGGTTTATCAACATCGTCTTCCTCTAAACTCAGTAAGTTCTAAAAATACTTGGAGCAGAAAAAGACTCAACAAGCCCATTTGTCTACAGCTGAGCTTTTAATGTTCAAATGTGTCTCCTCTTGACTGGATCAGTAAACACTATATCGGGAATGCCTGCATTTATGGTATATAGACTGATGCTAAATTTACATATCTAGTGTAAAATTCCATAATAATATAATACACATTATGGATTTATTAAGAAAACATACTCTTATGTTTGTGCTATTGGTAATACCTTACCATTCGCACCAACTTAAATTTAATTCCATTTTAGATGAGAATAATTGAACCACCAAATTGTTTCAAGTAATGTCTCTGATCGCCACTATGATTCTTCATCTGGACACCATATAAACCTAAATCCAGAGGCTAAGCATAGACCCTCGAGAAACCCCGAGGGTCTATGGGCTAAGCTGTTTGAATAAATTCTTTCGGAGGGTACTGAGACATGACGGGTCAAAACTTGCTAGAGACTACTGCATTTCCTCGTTTTCTTTCCCTTCTCAAACCACCCTTGTAATGTATATCTCTGTCTTCAATCACCGTACACACATTTCTATTTCACACAAATCACCATGAAATGGCAGCATCTCTGTAATCATCAGCATCTGACGACAAACTGACTTGCCGTTTCATTCAATTACGCTACTCCTGATATCGCAGACATTTCGTTGTAATGATTATGACTGGCCATTTTGCTACAAGGGAATTTGCTCACTGTGTAATGGCAGATACAACGTGTACTGGTTGCTAGGAAACAAGGCTAAGGTCATGCTGAAGATGACCTTTTTGCCGAGAAAATTCCAACAGTTGGATAAACAAAAAGACTAGCCTTCCATTTTAAAATAAAAGCGTTTGATATATTTTCATTTCTTAAAGGTGAAATCTTGCCAACAATGAATATCAGATTGCTCATTTCGAAAAAAACGTTTTCTGAGGTACCAGAATGTATCCTCATGAAAAATTTCTCACTGAATTCTACTGAATTTCAGTAGCATGCATGCACATAGCAACAGAATTAGTCCCTCTATCTTACAATAAAACTTTCCAAACACCTGATGCTGGCAATCTACAAAGATAACCATCCCGAAACACAATCCACATAACTGTGGTACCAGTTATTCAATGTAACAGCTTACAGTGACAGGTATGGTCCACAATAACACCGTGCTAATCAGGGCACTCACCTCATTAAAGCTACTGAATCAAATTAATCTCATTATTGGGAGGAAAAACAGATGGAAACAGCAAAATATATGTCTGTAGTATTTCTACAAAAAATTACTGTGAAAAGTTATATGGCAGGGTTTACTTTCACTAATTTGTACATGGTTGAAAACAAAACCCCGAAAATGAGGTGGCACTGATTTCTCATTACCATTCACAGTTTTTCTCGAGGGTCTATGGTTTTACACATCATAAATATGAGTTGTAAAGTTTCAGCAGTATCTGTGGCAGAAATATTACTTCATGAAGCGAGTCAATTTCTTGTTTTCTGATATTCAACAAAAGAAAACCGTTGCTCGGAAATGAGGCCCTGATAAACATAGAAGCGGCTGTGCTTTCACTGAGCTAATTCCTACTTTCAAACTACAATACATAGGAACACCACAATACTACCACAATAATACACACTGCATTTTAAATTTCGCAGTATGCATACATAAGTGAAAGGTCATTATCAAAGTATAAGTTTGCACTTCATTATAACTCTTGCTACATGTTGTCTTGGTTACAAACATAATCCAAGCACTTTATCAAATGACATAAAAATTTATGACATATTAATTTTTTTGCTTCAAGTGAAAACTTCGGACACCATTTCAAGCCAGACATTCAATACTCCAACATGATACTGAAACAAATAATTTTCTCTGCAGCATGTAACAAGAAATTTTTAGACCAGTGTAATTTTATTATGTTGTATCGTTAAAAATTACACATTTTACTGCCTTCAATAAAATCAACAGATGCTCTTGAGATGAATAGTTAATCTGCTACCAGTGCTCTACTGTGACAAAAAAAGCAAAGCAACACTTATAAAGGAGAATACGTGGGCTTTGACAAAATTTACGGGGTTATATCCTCTAAGCTTCATGCATACCTGGTATCATGTGGGCTGTCAGTTTGCGCTCCAACCTCACTTTGATTTCTTAGAACAGAGACCAAGCACATCTGGTTCATGGAATTTGTCCTGATTTGTTACCACATCACGTTTGGAGGTTACTACTCTATGGGTTTTTAACTAGATTAATCATCTCCACTACCCGCTGCAGATTGTGGCAACGCTTGTGGAGCCTGTAATGTTGCAAGCTGCAATTTCCTTTATTTCATCCAAACCATGAGAATAATTCACTGTTTATGTGCCCTGGTGCCCAGTGTATGAAACTCACGCAAAATCTCTACTGGCCAAGTGGGCCAGCAACTTTAAAAAATCACCGGCCCTGAAGAAAATCAACTGGTCCGATCGTCAGGTCTAATCCAAATATAATGCAGATTTTTTACCCGCTCTCAGGGGGTCTAGAACATTTGATTAAAAAAATAAAAAGACATCACTTCAACATCCTAACATCAAACTGTTTTGTGCCTTTTAATTCATTTAAAGGAAAGCAAATTATGATGACTATCAAAACCAAGTTTGGGCAACTGATCTCAGTGCCAAAAACATATGAAATCAGTGAAAGGTTAAACACAAACACATATACGTTTGTATTTCTTAAAACAGCCTTTCACAGCAAATATGATTACATTGAGAAAACGAGCACAAGCGTGGGCTTGAAGTTGAAATATGTCCCAACACGAAAAAGCTAAGCGTCCACAACTCCCATCAGAGATGGATAAGTTTTGGCACCACAAATACAGGATCACACGCAAATCGAGTCACTACAACAATTTACTCTACGCTTTCAAAAACGAATCTGGCTTCTTCTCCTTGAGGGAAGATGACTATCATCGAATCCAAAAAACGGGAATACAAGAAATTTGGGCAACTGATGTAGAGAAAAAATACTGCAGTTTCGAAACCCACGTTAAAAGACAAATCACAAAAATGTAATCTTTACAGGCGACCGAGGCAAATGGCCATCAAGGTCAAATCACAAAGAAGGCGCGATTTCGCACAATGTTTAAATATCGGACATTTACTTTCTAGTTTCGAAGTTTGGCGTCCACAATATTTCTGTCATACATATCAATCTATATATCGGGTCTAATATCGATATTAGACGACACAAGAATGACTTGCCTTCTGTTGCGGCACGCCCGGTTTGCAAAATTGCCGATATTTTATCTCAAGCTGATACATATCGGGGATTTTTCGGACTGTAATAATCGATACTAGACCATTGTATAATGACTTTGCCTTGCGTCTCGACACGCCGGATCTGTGAAATCACAGATATTTACTTCATATTTATTGGAAATTGGGACTCTAATATCGATACTGGAATGACTTGCCTTGTGTCTCGGGCACGTCTGGTCTATGTAAATTTGCCGATATTTATCAGCGATTTCGGGACTCTATTAAAGATCGATTCTGGTCGATTCTTGACTTTCAAATCACAGGTAAATATCCAATAGGCCAATATATATCAGAGATTTTACCACTTCACAGCTCTTGACAGGCCCCGACTTCCTTGATCTGACTCTTACTTTGATGCTAGACGATACCATACTTGTCAGATTGTGGGTATATATTAGATGTGTATCGGGGATTTCACTATACCTTACAGATCTGGCCCCGCTGTCTGGCCAAGCCCGATTTCTGTAGTCCGACTCTAATAACTTAAATTATGCGAGCCTAGACTTGCCTTAAACTGTGGGTAAATATCCTATTTTGAAGATTTCCCCAACTCACATATCTGACCAAACAATTCTAATTTTGATATTGTGTTGTCCAGTAGCTGTAAATGTTGGATGTCATATAAAAGTGCAATGTCGCGGTGTCATGGAAATCCATTTTACCTCGACATACGCTAAACAATAACTCTTTTACGACCACAAGAAGATACATGCTTAACAAATGGGTAGCATATTGAATAGCGCCGGCGCCACAACTCTCGCGAGAAAAGGTGGGGTAAGGTCTTTCGCCTGGATGCATTACAGATCAGTCTTTTCACTTTTTATTTGCGAATTTCACATTTTGCAAATCTCTTGAAAGAATAAATTTCGTATCTCTGAATAATTTTGTCTGGTATTTAGCTTAGCAAAACGTTTGGGTAAACTTCTTTCGATATAGTGAAAGTTACTGGCCCGCGTCTTTAGGAACTGCAGGACATCTTTCAGGAGTGACTGGTCCAGCATGAAAATAACCGGTCTCGGGCCATCAGGTTAGCGTGAATTTCGCACGCTGCTGGTGCCACGATACTCACAACTATAGCCTGTATATCTTCATTATTTTGTGCTCATTACTGGACTATTTGATAATTTGTAACTGTACTGGTTCGAGGTTTCTCGATATTATTAGTTTATGACATGAGATATTTTCTAAGTGCTCAATTCCACTGTTCACAGAATGAGCACAAACAAGAAAATATTCATAACAATACAGTCTAAATACTGACAAATTAACGCACAAGCAATAATTTCAACAAATCTAACTGAGATCACTACGTAATTACACAGATGATCACATGATTTAACATACTGGCTTGATATCTTATGAGAAGAAAGAAGCTGGATGTTTTTAAACAATCAACTCAGTGAGAATAAAAGCAATATTGATTACTTGAAAAGCTTGACAAGATTGACAGAGGCACTATCAACTGCAAAAAAAGCTGAAATTAAAACTAGTAATCAACTCTACAGGTAATATCATAGGCAGTACTGGCAAGTCTATGGTGGCATGCAGTGATCCGCATTACATTGATCAGATTTCTATTGAGTAACTTTATAAATGATTGAGTGGTAAAAGAACTGTCCTTGCCTGGAGTTGCAGGTAGAGTCCTCGCCATTTCAGAGTGATTGCTTGGGACACAGTACTCATACGAATATATTGAGTAATCACTTCAGGGTTGGTGGAATATGGAAAATCTGACCAAATTAGAGTCTTTTCCGGCAAATAGTATACTATACCGGTATAGCATAGTACAAATTCTTTGGTAAAGTATATCAGCAGTGAACTATAGAGAGTGCTGAGAAGAGCAACTTTGTAAGCAAGCATTTTTCTTCAATTTAAAGGTAAATTTACCAAAGTAAATTGTGCAAATCTGTGATTTATTGGCTGACTGGAAAGCTTTTCAGTCTGTAGGGGATGTCTCCAATTTGTGTTCAGTGAGGACGATTTGAATATTCATTTGAGTGTGTGAGTTTTAAAGGCTACTCTTCCAAACACTAATAACCTCTGCACCAAATTATAAATCTCTCATGACACTGACGATATTGATAGAAAAGCACACTTTCAAATCAGTTTTGTGATCTATTCAACAGCTGTTTGTTACCTTACACTATAATCACCTGTATCAGTGGTAATATAATATAAACAGAGACAAAATCCTGGATTCAACATTTTAATATCTCTTCTGACATGCCCGGTAATATTTCCCCAGGCTAAACAATTCAAATAATCCCCATACTGGTATTATCTTCCTTTGATTTGAAAATGTTAGACTGTACAATCTGCGGATTCTGATTGCCAACCTTAAACTTTGCGATATTTGTCGCTGGTTTGAATTATTAAAGACTACAACTTCCGCTGCTATAAATATATTTTACCATTTCTGTTCACAAACTGTGTTCCATGATTTGAAAATTATGGAGCAAGTGGGAAATACCCCTAAAAAAAATAAACTATTTTGTGGCAACCTTAGGTAGCCCCTTGGGATATACATCATCATTATCATGTCTCAATAAAAAAATCAAAAAAACATGTCACATTGGTTCAGTAAACATAGTTATCTTATATTGAATTTACCAATCTACTCGAACATCAAATTTACACATCCACAAATTTAAATCCTGCTTAGTTTTTTTTCCCCACATATGCTTATATAGCTCAGTGCTGACAATGATGCTGCAACCTACAAAATCCGTTATCTGGAAGAGTTGGGGCAAAATGGCGGCAATGGCTTCTCTAGAATCAGCTGAGGTCACAATCACCTTGACATCAAAAAGCAATGCCCAAATCCTAACAGCATCTAATACAAATTGATATGACAAGCATGTCTTGGGAATGTCCGCCCCAGTGATTTCTGCTCAGAAGATCCCAGAAACTGATAAGAACATTGCATGCACACCACAGAAACCTTTCTTGATATTCTCAAACGCAAAATCTACTTTCTCATTTTTAACCTTTGATAAATACATCAAATCAATTTCCTCGCTTCACAAAATTAAAACATTCATCTTTCTAGGAAATATCTTGATGGATTGTTGGTAATTTTATAACGATGCAAATATACTTGCATTACAATATAGTCACTTATTTTTGATTTCCTGGAAATGGACTTTGCATTATTGACAAGTCTACATAACTCTCTGCAAGAGTGTTGTACATGATAAAGTAGTACGTGCCTCAAAACCCATAAAGTGGGCAGTCTGACTTTCAATTTCAAGTGACTTGCTAGTCTACAGTCCATGCAAAACCAGAAAGATAAACACTTGGAAATTGGGTTGATAAGCATGATAATACGCATATGCTTTGCCAGTGCATAAGGACTTACTGTACATTCTTGAAACTTTAAAATGTCAATGGGCAATCATGTTGTAGCATTTCTATAATGAAGGGGGCTACATTATCTGGTGTATGTCTGTTTCATCAACTACTTTTAAACTGGCTTGCTGATCACACACATTGACATATGGCTAGAAGGGCTGTGACTGGTACATCTTTCCACGCTACAGTATCCTCTGTTGTAACATTGGCAACTGTTTATCTTGTGAACTGGGAAACTGGTACCCCGTACCCACACTGCAACATTTCATTGAAGAGTAAGTTCAGCAAGATCTCTGCCTTGAGCAAGACCATAAATGTCAAGGTTACCCATGATGCAACATTTGTAACACCACCTGATTCAGAAATGACAAGAGTATTTTACTTTCATGACCATGTCGTACACATGATTACCCATGATGCACTGTTCCATACCAGAAAAGGTCTTTCACAATTTCATCAACAGTGTTGTACAGCCCTGTAATTGTCCCTAATTGTCAAGTCAGACATCAAAACACAAGGGTGACAGAGCTAATCTTGTCCCTCAATCTCTTGTTACCAGTTTGACAATGTAATTTTCAGCGTTGATGTGGGATTATGATCGGTGCAAAGGGACAGGATATGAAATGACCAAGTTCACATCTCATTTTTCTATGAGGGTCAAACTTCCCGGTTTGACATCAATTGATCTGAAGAAGAAGCCAAGCTGTGCAGCAGCTCAGAGGGGTTCAGAAACTTGAGATAACAGATATATGTATGCTAAATCTGCCAATTCAAATCCATTATTAAACGCACACATTCTTGGAAGCAACAGAGAACAGACTGTAATGAAGTACCTTTCCATATAAATCACACGACAGGATATCAGTTAATATTGCCCCAGGAGGCATTTTACATCATCAAGTACTTTCCTATTCCGGTACTATTCCGGTACGATTCCGTATTTATATTCCACTTCATATCATATGACTCACTTGAATTCAAGTAATATTCCACCCTATAAATAATGGTGCAAGGTTTATGATTAATTACAGAATATCCATATTTGCAATCAGTAAATTCAAAACAATTTAGGATGTCCATCTACTTTCTGTCTATGTAGTTATCAATCACATTTTTATTTAAAATCATTTTACGTTTCTCTTTGGGCAAAATTTTCAAATTTTCAATTGCTGTACATTGTGTGAAACTTAATTTCACTAAGCCCTTGGCAAATAACTGGTTACTGTTCATGGAAGAGCTTTAGAATGCTTGACTGAAGCCTAACATATTTATATTAAACTATATAAGAATTGAAATCAAAGGATCTAACATGATATGATTGTACATACAATTGCTTTTGGGCTTAATGAAATGAGGGCTTAAAAATTTAATCAATAAGGTTGATTTCAAATGTTATGACAGTTCTATCATAAAGAAAAAAAATATTGTGAAAAAGTTTTCTTATGCATTTCGGAAAGTATATAAACAAGAATGAAAATACTAATTTCTTATCACTACATTAAATTGTATGATGGAAACTACACAAATAATATATCAAAATATTGGATCAAGACCTGGTTTGAACTTCAATGCACACAGCTGCACAACAAGCAACATTAGACTATGGTCAAAATTTCTGTTACAAGCAGCCAAAATCACATACATGATGCTTTACCGCAATTATCATAACAAACCTGCAATTGCGATCTGCATCAGAACACATGTTGAGAAAATGCTGATCTTGTTTTATTTACTTCCACCCAAGTCCACTACTCTCCCCATGAACAAAATGGAATGTTCCACTGACAGCACAGCTGATGCCAGTCACAGACCATAAACAGCGCGGTGCATCAAATTGAAGGGGCAAATCTGAGTTTACTGTGCAGTTTTCGCCTTAAAATGGAAGAAGCAGCCTCTAGCTGAATACGCATCACTGGTTGAAGACAGCTTGTGTAGACTGTGAAGTCTACAATGGGAAGTGCTTGCCAGCATGGATGTCTCATTGCCAACACAGACATTTCTGACTTATGTTATATCTAAACGGTATCCTCTCTTTTATCACGGTTTAACATAACAAATGAACTATTGATAGTACTTCATCCTTTCTCATAAACCAAAAAGAAATGTCAGTACATGAAAGCAACAAATTTTAGTGCTTGAAGAACACAAGAGAATTTCATTTGTACAAAGTATATTCCAAATACCGATGAGAGAGCACATCTTTTGATAATGATTCATTATCTTTGTAGCGTATATTCATGTACCTTAGCTCATGCATAGACTACCGGTACATGTAGAAGTTGACAAAACTGGTTTCACAAGGCAGTGAAGCCCTGTAAAACTTCGCATTAAAACTTGAGAGAGGAACAAAAGACAGAAAATGACATGATATGAACATTGTGATGGCTGGAATGCTATTGGCTGAGAAAGAGAGGCTTAATTTGTATGACAGGGCAGAGGTGAAGTGGGGACCATCTTGGCATTGACTCCTGAGGACCGCACTTGGAGTTTAATAATGACATAATAACTGAAGTTGACTACTTAAATATTCTTTCACACCAAACTTGGTCACGCAAACGTTACTGACACAGAAAGGCTTATGCACCGGGATAGAAATGTATGATAGATATGATCTTTAATAATAATAACTATATGCATACATGTAATACATGGATTTCAAAGCATTTCATGTCCTGTTGGATGTTGCCATACCAGAAAATCTGCCTTGTCCTATCTTGATTTGACAGAATTTTAAACTAATGCTGATGTAAAAATTTGGAGTATTGTAACCAAATGTCACCATCAGATTGTAAACTCACGGGGAGAAAGTCGTTTTAGGTTCGTCAGACAATACTGCGACATCCATTAAATGATAACGGCTAGGATGACAGGGAATTAACAATGACAGAATACAAGTGCACAACCCCCTAGGGAACATGGATGTGAGGATTCTGAGTTATGGAAAATCAGCAAGTGCATT
>LD347929.1:38252-56930 GCA_001465055.1 Ptychodera flava | reverse complement strand
AAGATATTTGAGTGGACGGACGCCTCACAAACGGACTTACATACATACATACATACAGACTGACGACGGACGCCGGACGGATACCCATCCCAATAGCTTCTATAGACAATAGTCTATAGTAGCTAAAAACAGCAATTTAATGACTATATACACCAGATAATTTGTGAAACTAATGATGCGAGAGCATCCTCTGGATAATGACAAATGTCCTTTGACATACTTGTCACTCTGCCATGCAAATTTCTCATCACTGTCAAACCCATGGCAAACTTTTTAATCGTTTTCTTGAAGGCCGTTACGAAAAACACAAAGTTTGGAGATGGCTGGGATGATATATTCTGAAATGATGACTCAGGCAATATGAAAGAACACATTGATCAACATTTGAAACACTTTATGGTGAAAATGGTGAGTTGTGAATCAGGAGTACAGCTTTCAGATTTAACAGAACAAATTTTTCTGCACAAAATTATCACTATTAGAACTGAAGAATCCATTGTAGAGTAACGAGGATATATGAAGTTTATTTATCCATTCACCCCCTCCCCCCTCCCTGTAAAAAGGTTCACATTCATCATTGATTGCAATCTGGATTGATTCAAACTGTGAAGGGGTTAATTATGAAAAATATCATTGATGAATAGACCACATTTATGGAGCTGCAAAGGCATATAGGACTTTGTGTCAATCTTTTTACTGTAATACTACAGTGCTATACATGTAGTTGCAAAAATCTATGTGAAAAATACTGTTAAATTTGGCATAGAACTTGAGTTGATTTATGCCCCAAAATGTTAAAACAGTATCATCAGATGCTAATCCAGAGTGTTCAGAGTCAGAATAAGGTTGAAGGGACTGTTAATAAGCTGGTCTGGTTTTCATGGGGCACATTTTAATCATCGTGTGTGTGCACATTTGCTTTGTTGATAAAAGGAACAAAATGTCACTATCTTAAAAATATCACTTGGTGAAACTCGAGAAACCAGCAACAAAGTTGCAGCACTATCAGGAACTTCTACAGCTAGAATTTTTCGTTAGAAGGGCTAGAAGCAAAACTATAATCATTTGTGGCAGGTTGGCTACTTCCCGTTGTAGATATTACTCAGGTTTGCTGTTTAATATGTTGCTAGTTGACTGATTTTGGTTGATGAAATATCCATGGGGGAGGCACTTAACAATTCCAATACCAAACACAAGTCTAGGCCATCTCACAACTAACTTCCCACAAAACATGTGGGAATATGTATATTGTAGACAGGTGTGCACGTCAAAGCTAAGATCCCAGTAGGGACCAATCAAAGCTGAGCAGCTGGCTATGAAGGGTGAAATTCACTAACGTTGACGAGAAAAAATCAGTAAATCATTGAGACCATGGCAGACTTTCTAATTTACACTGGTGAACTCCTTAAACACTGCTACAAAGTAAACTTAGAATCAAGGCTGCATTAATTAAAATGCACAGAACTGTTTGTCAAGGATATACAAAGCTGACATATTTGTCCCTCCAAAAAAGTGTTATCTTGCTGAAAACGTTGAAAAATAATTTTTATTCAGACTAAATTAATCAAAAGCTGGCAAAAAATTCTTACAGGAAAATCTGAGTATTTAAGCTTGGTGAAACATGTTTACAACCTAGCATAACAACGGATACAGTACCACACTGTCTCTATGGATATTTTTTTTTGCAACTTGCAAGTGTTTGTTTTTCTTCGGTGATACATGTTGTTTTTTCTCTGCAAGATCAGGGGCCTTGCAAAAACAGATGGTTCATGTTTTCTGAAAAAACATATGATTTTGCCCTACCTTTCAATAAATGTGCAGAATACAATTTTTTCCATAAATTTTGATAAAAAGTTGGAATGAATCATCTCATTACTTCAATATTTACAACATTCTTGGAAATATTGCCAGAGTTATGATGATGATGATGGTAATGATGATGATAATTACTGTGATCACAGTGATGGTACCAATAATACAAACAATATTACATGAGCACTAATGACTTTATGTAATGTTTATATATTAGGTATTATTCATAGCATTGAATGCCGATGCAATTCAGTCAACAATGGGTACTATTGCCCTTGTCTAGAAGAAGCAGGCAATAGCATGATATTATTGCCCTGGTGAACAATGATGTATACCAGGTATACTAGGAGCATTATTGTTAGGGTGACCGTACGATTTTTAAAACTGAAATATTTTGCCAAAATCTTGATGGCACCTGTTGAAAGTGTTGGTACAAAGTCCAAATCTGAAAAAATAATTTGGCTAATTAGCATGATCACAATTTGGCAGCCTCTGGAAAATCAAAGTTTCCAAATGCTTTCCATGAGAATATTGTAATGAGGAATAATGAGACAATATGACCAAAAATTGGATCAAATATTGTTAAAATGGCTCAAAGATGACTAACTGTACAATAATGAGTCTGGTGAAAGGTGCATTGATAGTTTCCAAATTATTTCTGTGAGAATTGTATGGGCCGATGAGTCCCAGCGAAAGAAAATGGAAGATTGTCCTCACGCTGACCTTTGTGTTTACAGTATCATGGATACAAGCCATTATTTCTAGTCAGAGACAGGTGCACTCCGGTGAAAAAGCACATTGTTCAAGTACGGAACTATTGCGAACTTTACTTCCTGCTTTGGAAAAACTGGGGGCGCTAATTTGCGCTGCATAGCTGTGCTCTTAGAGCACAAAACACGTAGAAAAATATCTAAGGTACAATTTGCCCGCATGGCCATTCCTTCCCTCCTGGAAAATGATGCCAAAAGTCATAGCTGTTTCAAAGTAAAAATTACGTCAGCAGTTTCTCAGAAGAAAAAGACCTTTTTAGGAAATTTTTGCACTCATCTTGACTTCCTAGTCTTCACAACATTCACTGTGAAATGCAAGTGTTTCCGTTCACGCGATCTCTCATAGTGACCATTCGCGTGCGAGTAGACGACCTTCAAGATGGCGTCCCGTCTGACGCTTGTTGACAAAATGTGTTCATAAACTTCAAGATTTTCACGTCATTACCTTGTTCATACACATAAATGTGCACAACTGTTGCATACTTAAGGTGAATTTGTACAATATATCACTACCTGGGTCACCCTTTATGCCTTCGATTTCGAGCATTCACTCTCAGAAAACTTGTGTCAGCCCCATTGTAGGGAATAGGAGGGCCTCTCGTCCGGTCACCCTATCATTGTATTGGTCTGTCAAAGTTTCAAAGTGCAGTCCCACCACCAAATAGATTTCTCTGGAGGCAGTGATACAGTTATTTGCTAAATCGGCACTTCCATAATGAAAGGGATAAGAGCACTCAAATACACCTCAACAAATCAAATACCCTGGGTATTCAACATAGATTGTGTACACACTAATCAGTGAGCATTGGTGAGTGGGTTCAAATGGATTGTGGATTAAAATGGACTGATCTGTGAGTTTAGTGTGGACGGATTAAAATCAGATTGATTTGTGAATCGGTTGGGCAGACTAAGTGATGTCTTTGAGTTTTGTCTCAGCCTGCAAATGTGACAACAATGGCACTCATTACAAGACTTGCACAACATTGAGAAATCTAGCTCGTCCGCTGTAAAAGTTAATTTGTCTCGGCTTTTGTCACACAGGTGTTGACCCCTAACATATCACGCAAAAAGTTTGCTTTCAAATCGTGATATGACAAGCAATGTTCACTTAATTCCGGCTTGCGACACATCCGTAATACCTCCTCATCCGAATGAAAGAAAGTGCATATAGAACAGAATTACCCATCCATCAATGACTTGATTTCAGTGACTTGTAATTAGCAAAGTTAATTAGAAGTGTATGCAAGGCCGTATTACAGTGCTGCATTCTGAAAAATATACACGACATGTCACACAAAGCAAACTATGAGTCATCTCTGCTACAAAATGTAAATGAGATGAAGTAATTTCCTGGGACTTCCTGGGGCAATTTTGTTTGTTTAGTTTTACTGTAAGATTTGTGAATCTTTGCCTGCTGAATAGAATATTTTGGAGATGAAAGTCACACAGACTGCCCCATTTTTCTCATAGGTTATGAGTTGTACTAGTCAAGTTGAATGCTCGCATAGTATCCGACTATTAGTCCTCCTTGTTCCAAACTTTCTAAGGAAACTGACCTTGAACTTTTTTGTTCTTACAGAAACTTGACATTGAATCAGCAGTATGGGAAAATGGATCAAAGAATTCTTTGAATGCTTTTACCAGACTTCTCTGAATGGGTAAAATTTGAGAGGAAGTCGATTTTAAATCACAAAGCCTTGAAATGAAAGAGGCACAGAAGAGAGAAATCACAAAAGTGTGATTTGGGGTTTTTTCCCATTCAGACATATACACATGTAAAAATCCAATTCAGCAGATACATTTACTGCAGAGATGAGGGTGGACCACATCATGCAATGCCTCACCCATTTCACTTCATCCAGTTTCCAACTCTCCATCCAATCCTTAATCACCCATGTTTCTGCTGCAGTTTGATAACGCAGCTGAATGAAGGTTTTTTCTGCTTTTTGCTAGATCTTCCTCTCATATTGTATATTAGGAATTGCCTTGATATACAAAGGGAGGGGGGGGGGAAGAATTCAGGTGAAACGTACGGCTTGCAATACCCCCATAAACATTTACCACCTTTCCGCCCACACTGAATAGATCTATCTCGTCTGCCACCTACAGCTCACTCTGCACAATTTGGTAAATTACCGGGTAAACACTTTACCTGTCATACTAGATAACACATTTTCTATCAGCTTAACATACTGACAGGGGTTTCAGTAAGTTTTGAAGTAGAGGGCAATGAAGACAAAGTAAGCGGCTTTCCAGAAGGTAACAAAATTATCTATCAAAGAGTATCAATTTTCTCAAAAAGTAGCTGGCGAACCGGTCAATTTTACTGCCTGCCGCATCTCAATAAAACCCCTACATGGCACGTGTCATGTAAGAAGAGCAGAAATCCTCATTCTATTCGACGGAGCAGGCCAGAGACTTTCAAATCCCAGGTTCAAATCACAGTGATAAACACTGCTGTCTTGCTTAGTAGTGCCACAAACAATCCCTATGACACAGGCATGGGCCTTGACAAAATCACAAATCCAAGCAAAATATACAGTTTACATAGAAGTAAAAAATAAACACAAATACTATGATGTTAAATTTTAGAGAATTCACTGATAGAGGGGCCAAAAAGGTTCATGAATTTATGTTGACTTTCTTGCAAGTATATAGCATACAAATTTTAATGTGACATTGCCTGTATGTGCAACTATGGTTGGCTTGCAAAACACATTCTCATTTTCCACAAATTAAAAATTTGCTTTCTGAAGGGAACGTGAACATATCAGCAAATTGCAACTGATGCTTCCAAGGGCAAATTGAGCTCCGAAGCGGAGATTACAGAAGACTCCATTTAATTTTGTTTCTTTATATTCAAGTGGCCTTCACCTCCTGTGAAAACAGGACAGCAGACTTCAAGGGCAGTAATACAAATGAAGATGAATTTAAATGAAGTCTCTGTGTCATTAACCATTAATATTATTTAGATTGAATCATTGTGCTGCTTTGTACGCATTTGACCTTAATCTTCTATGAAAACAGGATAACATACTCCAAGGTCAGTCTACAAATTGAGGTTAAACGGGAATGAAATCGCTACGTTATTAGCATTGATATTATTTAGATTGAATCGTTACGTGGTTATTATCTGGTGTATATTTCCCTGTTTGACAAACCGATCACGTCAGCTGAAAAAAATATGGTGGTTGTACTGAAGTGCATGACAACTGAAAAAGAAGGGGATGACAACCCCTTGTGGGAGAAATAAGTGTTGTCTAGGGGTATCTTTACTGGCAAGAAATACAGGTATGCCCCCTAAGACAATGTTAAAATGTACAGCTTAGCTGAATCCTTCAATTTTGCTCTAATTCAGAAGTATGGAAGTGTGGAGAAAGAAATTATAATCAGCATACAAATACACCGAAATTCAGTTGATTCTGAACAAGGTCTGACCCATGCAGTTTTATGAAAAGTGGCAAAGTGAGAGGAAAGGAATTCAACCTTTTAAACCCACATGATATCTTTCAACAGATTCAATCACCTTGTTGAAAACTATGGGAATACATGAAAGTCTGGTGGTGGAGAAAAGAGGGGTATATCTGTAGTCTACTTTATTTTGAATCAATACACACTGAAGGTAAGTTTTGATGTATCTTGGAGCAACAAATCTTAGAGGTGGGGGTCAATTTTGACAGACCGGCAATCATTCTACCTATCCATCTTGCAATAATACTAGCTGTCAAGGCATGATCAATCGTCCTCTTAATGGAATTCAGGGGAAAATAATACTTTTTTCTTTTAGTTTCACTTCCCTTCTTCATTAAAGAATTACAGAAACAAAACTGAGTACAGGAAGAACAGTATCCCTAACCATGCTGTTGTTTCAATGCTGACATTGGATGCTTACACCGGAAAATGCCGATGTGGAAAGGTTATTTGAATTTTTATATAAAAAGATGACGACCATGGTAAAGGTTAGGCTTGTTTCACTTTGAACCCTTTCACAACAGCAGAACAGTTTTACCATAATTTTAGAGCGGACATTGACCTATATATGGAACATTACACAAAAGGCTCAAGGAGGTGGATGTGGACGTTGAGGGGTGGGGAAAGCATTATATGGTCAAATTGTGAACTGCAAAAACTTTTTAAAAATCGACCAATACTACTGTTGACACTTTTGCCATCGTTTTTCATATCATTGATGTCAATAATTTGGGTAATCTTTGCCAGCTGGGAGATACAGGGTATAGAGACAGACATCATGATTTCGATCATGTGGAGGGACTGAGTCTGTTTTTCAATCAGAAGTCTCACATGAGATGCAACTTCAGGGAGGGGTTGAGGTAAGGTGAGGTAAGCTGCGTGGGGATAAAAGAAACCACACACAATAAGTGATCTCTCTCCCCATATCAGTACCTTATACATCTTCCGAAGGTTGACACAATTCCCCAGATGAAGAGGATATCAAATGTCACATACTACCCCGTACCTAATCATTTTTTAAATCAATATCATCATCCTATACAATGAGATCACGTTGCCAAGGTGATAATTTACTGTCTTTATATCTCGTCATTATCCACTACAAGTTTCTCTTGACAGTTGAAGAGGCGCTGTTCATGTGTCTCATTATTCTGGTTTATTGCTCATGAAATGAAATATTAAAACTTTTTATTTGCAGAGGAGAATATGGCTATAATTCATTCTTTTCAACGTTTTAATGCTTTATTTCCACTATGTTAAATTTTGACAGATTTGACCATCAAAACTATGCTGTACACAATGTGACTTTCTCTTCAAATTATGTCATTTTGTCTGATAAGAGAATCATTATAATGGGATGGGATTGAAAAACAAAGACATTCACAAAATTAACAAAGACGTGATGGTGGAGACAGAGGGTGTTGCGAATTGGATCAAAGATTCACATGTACTTTTACCCTATTTTCACTGTTGTTATGTTACCGTTAGTTTCCCTGGAAACTGTTCTTATCTTCAGGGAGGAAAACAGAATGACAAATAGTTGATGTAATTTTCTACAGTTCAAGCTATCAATGCACACATAAGTGGTGCCATCAAGGCTCCATATCTCCTGAGACCCTTTGCTGTGGATTTGGTCTCTCAACAGCCAAGGTCAAACTGACAGTGACGCTACACAACCAATGATATTTTGCACCTTTGGAACCATGGATAATTAAAGTACATCCTTGTTCACATAAACTGACTACGTTCAATTTCAAATCCCCTCTCTTCAACTGAACCACAGCTTGGGAGTGCCAGAATCGATTACAAGGATTTATGATGTGAACTGCCAAAAAGGCAAAAATATTACTGAAATAGGTGGTTAAAACTTAAAACTGCTGACAGCTTATCATACTGCAGCAAATATTTTGAAGAGAAATCTGAATATTGATACAGTATCAAGACTGTACATAGTTTCTACACTGTAACCGTTAGATATAGATGGTTTGGAAATTTGCACCATAATCTGAATAGAACCCATCCACATTATCATTATTGTAATTCCTTACACGTGAGTAAATTTCACTTCATGGGAATACAGCTTTTTTTCAATTCAACTCATTTCTCATACAAATATCCACCCTGATTATTCCTGATTGCAAACATTAATCATATGTATTGGACACAAATGTCACTTAAATGGAATGTAACGGATTAAACGATTAAGAAATCTCCTGTCCCCGGCATTAAAATCACTGCAATGATTATCTTCATCATCATCATTGCATCATTCTATATTGTCACTATCATTTATTTCCTGCAGTTGTTGAAAATGACTTTTTTTTTTTCATTGATCGCTCAGGGAGTTGCGTATTTTTGCTTGGGAGAAGTCAGCATGTGCAATTTTTATTACGAGACAAATTTATAGAAAGCGCAAAAACAAAGAGAAATTGTTTGCCATGTAAGGCTGGATTGTTATAATGAATAAGAAAACCAGCCTTATTTTGTGCATTGTGTTGAGAGAATAAAAATGTGTTTGCGACTGAATATCAGGTATGTGATTTTAAAACAGGTGTGTATTTCCTATTTAACAGAGATGTTATTGAACACTCATGGGGCACTGGCACATTTTATGAGCTACCTACTCCCACTTGGGCGATGAAAAAATCCAGGTTTCTACTCGTAAAAGAAATTTGTCATCTTCGCGAAGGCTCTACAGCATGCCCGGAGACTTGAAGTCAATGCCAATCAAACTCGGGTTCTTTCCAATGAGTCATTCTATGTCTACAAGGGGATAGACAAGATTGAACTAAACAAGAAAACACGGTAATTGGGTGATAATTTCAGTAATTTGACTGGAGGGTGGCATTCAAAACTGACTGAATGAAAATTCATAGAGACCTCAATTACTGTCGCGAAAGATGTTTTATAATTGCTTGATTTGAATTAAAATCATATTTTGACATTTTGGCCGCCCCAGGAAATATTTCTATCAACAGTGTGTGTTGACTAGATCTGAGCTGAGCTGAGTGAAAACAGGTAAACAAAATGTTTTCCATTACTATTCAAATTTTTCTATCTTGCTAAACGCCAAAACATTTGTCATTTCCAAAGATATAATATAAAAACAAACAGAATTCTGAGATGGAAGATATCATCATATGACAAATGTTATAAATTGTTCATAATTTTGTTTAATTTTTCTGTTTCATGAACCTACCATTAACACCAAAGTTTGAAACCTGGTCCACAAATCTATAAAAGTGGCAGGGTTTTATGTAAAATACAACCTGGTTCTTTGACCTAGCAGTTTGATACTCAGACACCTGTTAGCTTTGATCGGACCTGTTTGAAAGTCACAAAGGAAAAGTGGACAAGTTCGCAAATTTATACCCAGTACTATAATCTCACTATTGCAGAGGGACACGGAAGTGCCCCCTTGTTACTTATTCCCCTGGTGTTCGTTTGTTCAGAATTACTGATCTCAAGCACTTGATTGCAAGTACAAGCAGATGGATGGAAGGATATATACGTATATAGGCACCTGGTTAAAATGCATGAAGAGTTTACATATCTACATTATCAACAAAGCAATACGATGTCCATAACTTCAATGACACTGTAAGTACGATAAATATGGAATTAGTGAATTATTTCCAAAAAAAGTTTAAATTATAACTGTACAGGTCATGGTATAGGTAGATAGTGTAGGGCCAAACCTTACAGCGAAAGAAAACCATACAGCAAAAGATAAATATTTGTCATTTTGCTGACTATATTTTATCAACCACAATGCAAACATCAAATGAAAAAAATCATGTGACAGATGCCATATATGCACCCTTCTTGAGTGACACTTTGAGTTTGTTACAAACGCAGACAATTTCATGGAGCTGTTTCTGCAACTCAAGTGTTTTGACAGAGAGTTGTCAATCTGTCGCCAAGGTCAGCCTCTATTAATTACGACATTTGGCGGGGTGAATTTGAATAAGTGATTAATGTTGCCTGGTTATTCTGCAAACTGCCCGCACATGAGTTGAACTCAGCCGATCAAAAACATACACATTTTCAGAGAACTGTTGGAAAATTGAACACCAATAGCTGCACAAGATTTCCTCTACTTCAACTTTGATAAAAGTTACTCTTGCCTTGCTGAGAATAATCATACTTGTTCTCTTTGCAAGTGAAATGGTGCAGGTTTTTTTACTGAAATTTACATTCACAAGAAAATTCTTTATTTTGGAAAGATTTATTGGCGAATACAAATTTTTTCTGTCCATCACATCATTAAAATAGACATTCTACTATTTTTAAAGGACTGCCCCGAGCAACGATGGTTGTAAACTGATTAATAAAAACCACAGAGTGAAAAATGCTATAAATCAGTACATGATTTTGGCAGAGCTGGAAGATAACTCACTCTTTAACATACCCTATACTAGACAATAACGACAAAAAGACTGAAATCTCAATTTGAAAGTAACTATAACATAATTTGGAGAGGGAAACGACGGCTAAAAAATGTTTTTTATCTACAGGTAGCCGTCAAATTCTTGATTTCTTTGCCATGTATTACACTGTAAGCTTTCTTGTATAGATTTCTTCTATTAAAATGCGCACACATTTTCCAAAGGTGACTTGAAAAATTTCACCTTTTTCATAAAACTTGGTCTGAAAGACATGTTTGTGAGATGACATGCTTATTCATAATTGTACATCTTTTTCATAGTTAGCGAGAGTGCATTTACGTTTATTGTAATAACTTCACAGAGGGTCACTTTTTGCTCTTTTTTGTTGCACATTACATGATTAAACGCGGCCATCATGTTCTGAGTCACAATAGAGGAAATTGATACTGAAACATCAATAAACTGCAAAATGAATTTTTCATCCCATTACTCACAATGCTGTGACATGTTGCTGATAAAACCAATCCGATATTCAGAAAGTATGTCATTATATGTATGATCAGATACCCCAAATAATGGTATGCATTGGAGCAATCATATATCAGACTTTTGTCATATTTATGTAAATTTTATCGATCTTTTACCCTTGCAGCACTATTGTTTGGCCCAAACCCATCATTATTCATGGTGATTTTGGACCTGTTTATAAGGAATTGGGTTGAATAGTTAATAAAGCCACAGAATTTTAGCCTAGCACTTCGGAATGAACTAGACAAAAATACATGCAGACTACAAAGCTACATTTGAAGCCATATTTCTATTCCTTGTCTTGCCTATAGAACTATGATACAAATGGAGAGAGTAACTTTGTATGCTGATGGACTCTTTCTTTCTCTGACCTTGAAACTCTGTCTATCACTAGGCAACCAAGAAATCACCACTTGCTTCCCTCATCCCTTATCTCCCTGTATATGGAATCACCCATCCTGCTCCGAACAATAAGGACATACCAAAGTCTGTTGGTCCAAGGGTTTTGGAAAATCCATAGCCAAGATTTTTATGACTCAAAAAGTTCAACTGGGACCGGAAAGAAAGCCAGACAGATGGCGCGGGAGAAATACACTCGAGGAGAAAAAAAATGATGAATTTATGACAGAATCTGACAGTTATACAACACTTATATAACAGTCTTATCAGCCAGGTTTTGAACCGCCTTCCGCATTTCACAGGTCATCCAGAAGTCATGACTTGAAATCAGCGTGTGATAGAGGCAATAAATGGAGCAATAACACCACATCGAAAAAATTTCCTATGTATTTTATCGATTTGAGAGAAAAATTTCCTACGTCTTTAATGGCTTTGTGAAAAACCTTCCTTTCAATATACAGAAGGCAATCAAAATATCCATTAGAAACTTTCCATTGCATGTTAATGACAGCCACGATGACGTGTGCCAATCTACTTGTATTTAGAGAAAGACGCTCTGAGGTCACTCAATTTTTGTTCAAAATGGAAAAATCTTGAACATTTCGCAATTATAATGCTTCTCAGATAGTCTACAGTATAGTAATTACCTTTTATAAAAGCAGTCTCCTGACAGTGATGCATAGCTGTGTAGATGTATTTTGATCGCAGTGAATGAAGCAGAATTGTTCAGTTTTCAAATCTCTGAGGTGCTGATTCACGAAGAAACAGACGCACGTCATCACAGTTTTGAAGTATGCAATGGACATGTACGTTCATCAGCAGAGGCCAGTACATCACATCTGAACTTCGAGATCATCGTAAGAGTACGTTTTACGACAAAACTTGTCCAAGACACGAGCTGTCTCCATATAAAGGGCTCGTACTTGCGTTACTTTAGTGCCCTCCTTTGTGACTCCCTAACTTAAGCCCATGCCATGGAGTACGTAATGGTGAGTTGTCTAGGTGGGCGTCACACGCCACACACTGCAAAAGACTGGCATGTTCATCACGTGGAGCTTCCAAGGGTGTGCCTCTCTGGATTAAAACAGGTTGGGTGAAAACAAACCATGTGACTAGTCCCGGTCAACTAAGTCCATCCACAGTGACAATTAAATGTCAATAAATCCTTCCAGTCCAGGTACACACACTTTCTCCTTTCTCATGTGCAACGAGATGCAAATGCGATTCCACCCGCCAAAATCAGCTTCAGTCCAAAATTCACGTTATTTAGGACATAATGCTGACCGTCAGAAACGAGTTCGTCAAACACGGCAGATTTCAAAAGCCTACAACGATAACATCTGAATAGGGCATAACATATGTAGAAACACCATACCGTGGTTTATTCATGTAGCTGTGATCACAGGAAGCAATGGAAAACAGTGATGAGTGCTAGCGACAGCGGAGAAACCATTTTGATCTGCGTAAGAGGCAAAGTTCTCTTTGAGGGAAGGCAATTACATGTGACTAAATACTGAACAAATTTCTTTGTGGCTCACTTTCTTTCACAATCATACATGCAGTTATCTAGCCATCTGTCTTCTGCTATTCCTGATCATGCAACTCTTCCCCAAACTAGCTAGTTCAGTCAACGGTAGCGATCAAATGTCATCTACGGAATCGAACTGTGAGGACAGACAACCCCTCCGATTCCTCTACATCCCTGCTTTGAAATGGATCTGCCTGTATTACAATGAGCTGGCACACGCACTTCTCAATCGCGTAATCACAATGTAGCTCATTCCCCTTGAACTGTTGCCATGACAACATTTGGTATGTCGGCCATCTTCCTCAGCGTGTGCATCAGGGCTCACATTCAAACTGTTGTACAATGGCAATGAACGCTAACACACCCATCATGCCATGCAGCGACCTCACTGACCTTCATGTTTCTGATGATACTGAATAAAAACTGAGGTCATTCCTCCAAAATCAAACAAACTTTCAACCATTCAATTCGATAAGCTTGTATTTTATTTGCATTTAAAATCAAACGCAAAATTAAAGGCAAAATTTAACCTCTTTGATAAATTCCAAGTAGTTTAAATACAGAAATTATGTGAAAAATATTCAAACAAAACAGGGTCCTGATGTACGTAGGCCCTATTGGTGAAATGTCACTCACTTACAGCTATAGCACAAAACCTACATGTTGATCTGTGACAAAAATAATAAAAAATAAAAAATAAAATTGAACGTGGGCTGAATTTCATGGCATGCAACATAGCACTCAGAAAAACTAAATTACACTTTTGAGATAAAAAACACTGATGCTATGAGCCCCTTGGGAAATTAACACTTCTACGCAATAAATTTTTACCTTGTTTTTCTTTACTCACAGCTATAAATTATCACTGAAATTTGAAATCATCATTTGATAAACTACAGACTAGAACTCCAAGGGTATCATGCTGTCAGATCTCTCAGATACCACAGTTCAGGTTTCTGTTCCGCTGTACGTGTCTTCTGTTATTAACATTCATTTGAAAATCTTGTTTACTATATCACTGAACTGAACTACACATTGGAAACTAAACGATCCACTTAAGTTAATTAGACATTCAAATATATTACATAAAGATTTCTTTTCTGCTGGCAATATCGTTTCAGCTCAACAATGATGAATCACCAGTACAAATTATGTTAATTTAGGAATAGGCTTCAAAGTTATTTACAGAAGCTAACAGAGAAGAACGATTTTATGTTTCTAACAGTGATATCTCTACCATTTCTGGCATTTGCATATAATACCATAATTTCCAAAGATAAAAGCACATATATACATACATACACACATACATACATGCATACATACAAACATACACACACACACACACACACATACACACACACACACACACACACACACACATACATACATACATACATACATACATACATACACACATACATACAATTCATGGAGCAGTAAGGAAAAGTTCAAGCTTCTAACTTTTTCTGAGCAAAATGTTCATGCAATATGGCTGTGTATGTCTATAGTTCACATGTTGTACACAGAAAACATTATCCAGTTGACAGCATTCTCAGCATGGCATTTATTTAATATCCTTTACAACTGCAAAGTAGACGCAACAAGGCGGCAGACGTTTCCTCTTTCATGAGGAAAAAATATGCAAGAAATGCCTTTGCCATGTCATTCTACAGTTGAGCATCCATTCATAGTCTACTTCACTTAATAAAATTCTGACTATATTGCTCATCCTTTGAAGGTCAGGAACATGCTTTCCTCTCATCCAAACTGCATACTTCAAACCATAAAACTATGATGGTTGATGGTTTCCAGAATTACAGAGAGCATGGCTACATTTCTAACTTTCTGCACTGACTCTTTAATAAGGACCTTATCCACTTATCAACTGGCCAATAAATTGTAATTTCAAAATTTGACACCTTGCCGTGTGACTGTGCCATGTGCATCTCACACTCAAGCGTATCCTAAACATCTGCTTAAAAACCGAATCATAGTAAACTTCACTTTTCCCTAAAAACTTATCTATCAAAATTGCAATTTTGGAACCTCCCTCCTACATTTCACCTAGGGTATACAGCTTTTTACCTCTTGACCACTGTTTCCTGCCACACCATTAAATTGCATGCTGGGACCTACACAAACAGGTACAGGGTAAGAAAAGGCTAATTTCTTTGTTAATCAAGATTGGCCCTTGACTTTATCTGAAAGAATTGAAGTGATTAAAGATGTTGCTGGAACAATTCTATAGAATCTTGCGCTAATTGTTCTTACACTGAACATAATAATAGTAAATCATTCATTGGATGTCAAGTTTTAGTTTTTGAATTTGTACTTTCTCTGTATTTTTTGGGGTTCAATGACGTTTAACTGAAATTTTCACTGAGAAAATATTAATGATATAAATTAATTACAAAGCTCTGTACTCTGAGAATTTATCTTTAGTACTGAAGATCCATCATGTTCTAATATCAAAAGTTACATCTGAAAACCCTAGATAGATGAGCACAAGTGCGTAAACATTTGAATTATGGCATTACTACGGTTACAAGGACAACAGAATGTGAAATATCAATCAGGAATGTCCTTGAAATGCCCTTGACAGATTACACTCTGTATGCAGATGTTTACAGGAGATGATGTGGAAACTATGGTTCGGAAAATATTGTCATGGCAACCAAGAGATACGACTTAAAAAATGATGATCAATAGCAGCACTGATCACCCGTCAATGGGTTGTGACTAAATATAGCATCAAATCCATGACACTCGCTGCTGAGAGAACAGATTTTATGCAAACTATTGTTCATTTTATGCCATTCTTCACTGTGGTAGTGCAGAGTCAGATCGCTTGATATTTTATATGATTTCTTTCATGGCATTCAGTGGCATTTAATGGGACAGTAACTGCAACTTTTGATGATTTTTTTCACTATTTTTGTTTTCAATGTCAACAACAGTTTCCTTTTCTACACTTCTCCACAGCATGTTGAGATATGCAGTACTCAGTTTGTCAACTCCGCCAGTAGTGTGTGAACACTGCAATGACAAGTGAATTCTGGTCCAGACTAGAATTCAAATGTAAGCAATATCAGTGCATTTTACATGTACACGTACAGATGCTGTGTGGACAAGCTAAATCGTTGGTGTTTCAACTAGTATGTTTCAACATGCTTTTGGGGAGTACAAGGTAGAACAAGAATTTGCCACTGACACACAAAACAAACTGAACGGTGAAAAAGAGTCACAAAATTACAGCTACTGGTCCTTTCAAGAATACTAGACGTTTTCATTCTTGTACAAAAAATTTTCTGAGGTCTTGCAAAATATAAATTACTTTAGACTAAAAGTTTTGTAAATAAGATCCTAACAGCCAGACTTGCATTAATCTTTAATAGATAAAATGTTTATTTTTGCATATTAATGATAAAAGTTTGAAGACATTTGTAATATTAGAATGTTAAAAGACAGTAACAGTATGGATGGTGGGATATATAGCACACAGCATGTGACCTTGTGAATAGATCCCCTCATAAAAATGATGGCAAAATCATATTTGTCCTGACAGAGCTGCAATAAATCTGCTAAATTCCAGAACAGCAATTTGAAATGTCACACTCTGACTGCATAGTTAGGAATAACAAGTACAACTCAAGAATATCAGGATGAAAGCAGATGAGGTAATCATTCAAAAAGGTTAGCATGGTGCGTCACGCACGTATCATACAATACCAGATCTTGCACGTGGAAGTATTTTTCACAGTTCAAAGATAGATGTGGTTTACGAGCGCCATGACTTCCGGAGCAAATTTGAAAATCATGAGTGACCAATGAAGAACAATGATTTACATCCAAGCTGTCTTGCGCTGGTCCAATCTCTATGTGCTTGTGTGGTTTTCATCTGTCCCAGTTTTCTTGCTATGCCAAAGTTTTTGCAATCAGAAAAGACTGCTGGCAGTGTTATCGAGTGCACAGCCCATTATTTTGCTTTCGTTTTCTTCAACAAGTTGATTTCTTGGCAAAAGTATTCAATCTGAGACATAGAAATGGCTTCATCTCTGCTTTGCTGGTTGGTTGCTTTATAGACTAAGATATTCAGCCTACTATGAAACAGATTTTCTGTAATGTCTGCTCAGGAATGATGTCTCTTTTATAAATTGAAAACTTTAACCCTTTGAGCGCCAAAGTCAATATTTGTCACCTTTATAAAATACATCCGAGTCAAATTTTTTTCAGATTTTCGCAAAAGTTTTATATAAACTGTTGCCAATGAAATATGATGTCCATTCGATCCAAAATTATCAAAAAAAATTACCAAAAAATTCATAAAAATCGGAAAAATGTTGCTCTAAAATTTGGTGTCAAAATTTTGGCATTTACAGACTTACTACTTTTTATAGCAGAGTTACTAATGGAGCTGTGATGAGTTCAAAAGATAGTCTTACAAGAATAATAAAAGAAATGAGAAAGACTAAGGTGAAAAGGAAACCAGGTATCACTTGGTTCATTACAAACTATCCAACCGGGCGCAAAAGGCAGAACTCAGCAGTGTAGCTGGGAATGTTCTAAAACTGGAGAAATCTGAACTGAATGCCCATTTGGACTGTCCAGGCTGGATTTTCCAACATTCAAAAATTGACTTTTCTGTCTGGAGTAATTTATTCCAATATTCCATTCCAGCCTTTATTCAACACATGCCAGCAACCTAGCCTATTAGGAAGCAGGATTTCCAGGTTAAGCGTTTAACAAATTCAAACACGGTTTTTCCAGTTTGGAATCATCCCATTGCAATATACCTTTACAGCATTTTACACATGATACATGATTTAACACATGCTGGCAATCCTAGCTATTTCCAGAACCTGGAGGCATTTGAGATCATTTGAGTATCCAAAATCTATTACAAATGTAATGATTAAATTTGAAGATGGAACAGAAGACTAAATAATCTGTAACTCGACCTCTGATACATTTAACTATGCATGTGCGTTTGTCTAGTCTAATTCCTCCATGGTCGATTTCTATCTGTAAGCACTGATCACACTTTTATTGACGTTTCCACACTATTAACTAAATTAGATCTGAATGTGAGATAGTAAAGCGTATCAAATGTCATCACAAAAATTATCGGCTAAATTTTCATGCCAACAGCTATCACGCTGAGATATGCGCTTCACTGTGATTGCAAACATCTGGTAGTTTTGCCAAGGTTTGCCTCAACACAAGTGTAACTTGTCTCTCTCCGTGTTTCCTATTATACAATGCAAGATCCGAGGTACATGAATATTCCGCATTGATTAAGGGTCATTAGCATAGAATTTTAATACCGAAACAATGCTCATTAGTGTAATCTGCATATTTGAATATCATTATACCTCACATCTTGCACTAATAGTTTCCTATGAACCAATTGACATTTACCGTGTCGTGGCTTTTTATAGAAGCGGTGAAATGTGCGAATTAAACACAAAATTAATCAGTTAATTAGTTTGTTACAATTTACTGAACCACAAAGTACTGGATATCTGCGTTGGCAGTGAAGTGTGGCATCAACTCAAGCCACACGGCTATGGGTACACAAAGTATTATGCACCGCTAACCTACTTTACCGACATTACTCCGTTAAAGCTAATCATCTTCCATTAGCTGGTTGATTATTCTACGTACCAGCAAAAGGGACGGACAGGGTTAACAACTTATCTCCCCTTTGCCAATCTTCATTTCACATGACAGCACAACCACATGTGACCAAGTCACTGCAGCAAAGCAACTTAAACATACA
>LD347929.1:26212-37551 GCA_001465055.1 Ptychodera flava | reverse complement strand
GATATTCATATAATATTAGCGACACAAAACTATGTTAAACACACAGCAACACTAGCCAAGTATAAATCTAGAGCGGGAAGTATTTTTTCAAAGAATTCTGCTGGTGGGTGGAAGCGTCTTGTCAGTGGCCTATCTCCATCAGATACCTGCAATGACGTCAAACATAAAAAAAGTAGTACTCGATATAGCCACCTACAGACCACCTACATAGTAAATGATAGAATACATCACACATACCTTCAAGTCCCCCCCCCCTCCCCCACACAAAAAAGTTACAATGACAGGTTGAAGAAAATAGATACAGCCAAAAACATGGCCAGCTGACATAAATGTTTACAAGAATGTCTTCTTAAAACGTGTTGCTTTTCTTTGAATTTTCATTCAGGTGGCAGACTGTCTATCAGTCACAACTAAAAATACTTTCCTTGATCTTTTCTTGACATGTTTATTCTGACGTACTAAAAGAGACAGTGCTCATACAGCTACAAAGTGCTGATACAGACAGTTCATTCATTTCATTTTGCCTTGTCTATTTCCTTGTTTGTTTTGACCGAGACACAACATATCATCGTCCATTCCACACGCACAGAGAAAGGATGAAAAAAACACACAGACTGTTCTTTGTGGCTTCTTGTTTTGCAAATGGTATCACGTCTTCTCAAATGTTTCCAATTTTGATACGGAGAAAAACAACATCAAAATGGCTGCCACATCTGTTGGCCATCATGTTAAAGAAATCATCAAGAAAGTTAAAGAAACTGTATCAAAAGCTGCAGTGACACTCACACTGAAAGATATGTGTTTATATGGCAAACATGGAAAAAACTTTTCATTCGTGCTCTCTAGGAAAGCATATTGTCGGTGAACTGATTTCATATAGATTAATCTCTCCATACAGTCTAAGTTCAAGGTCACACTTTGCTTCTGACCAGATTAACAGCAAATGCACCACTGAATCTCTGAAAATTGGCTCTACTATAAGGCTTGACAACTCAATGCTGACTATGGCATTTGGAGGTGAAACTTGTATATATACAGTTCATTCCATACACCGCACGGGGTGACCGTACCACTTTCCTCCGGTTGTGTTGCCGGGGATACCGAATCAAACTCCCTCATCTAATGTTGATAACCTGCAAGCGCTAGGTTTTTTTCACACTGTGATCAAACCAATATAGCTTGCTGATTGAAGCTACAAGTTGACTTCACAAATTGTTCAACAGGCCCATCAAGTAACTAGAGACCTGTTGTTGAGGTATGTACTTTCTCTCTGTAGAACAAGTACAGCTTGACCTCACAAAGTGCAACCTCACCTAAAGACGATCTCGTTTCTTTTCCCTCGATCTTCCTCTGTTTCCGATTTCATCAGCATATTCCACAGTCATTTCAATTCTGTTTTCCGGAGTTGAGTATGCCTAAAAACACCATGCCCTTTTAATACCCCTTCCCCCCCTCTCTGTCTGTCTGTCTGTCTGTCTGTCTGTCTGTCTGTCTGTCTGTCTGTCTGTCTCTCTCTCTCTCTCTCTCTCTCTCTCTCCCCCCCAACATCCCCTCCTACAATATCTCTTGTTGACTATGAATGTAGCACTTATAAACCAGTGTTAACCGTGGGACTCAATGTGTTTTACAACCAAAACATTTTTTCAGCAGCTGACACACTGGATTTGGTATCTCTGTTTGGTGTAGAATTTCTCTTTATAGTCAAAACAAAATGACAAGTAACATTTCAAACATTATTTCAAATGGGTACAACGTATCAAAGCTGACTGGAGCCAAAAATACAACAAGACAGGACTTGTATCGTACCAAGAGGACCTCTAGCAGGACTTCTAATAACAGCCATTAACATGCAAGAGCGTGAAAAAAGGATAGAAATACAGTTAGAAGGTGAAATTTGAAAAGCACTACCTGCTCCGAAGCAGATCCACCAGTAGATTTTTCCGCTTGAATGACATCCTCCAGGGGAATTAATTAAGATCCACTCACGGAAGCTAACTCCGGTATCTCTTAAAATGCCTGCGGAGAATTGGAACTTCCTCTACAAGAGTTCCACTATGAAATCACTGGCTACTTCTCGTTAACAGTGCGCGTAGTCCAGTGGTATCTCAGTGTAAGTGTCCAATGTATGTGCAAGTCATGTGAACAATTTCAGGTCTGCTTGGATTCCGTACCGATTGCTCCTGCAACAATCTCCCGCGTCCATCTTTTGGTATTTATACAATGCCCTGGATGATATTCCAAGGCAGAGATATTTTTTTTCCCTTCTTCTTCTGAGAGATAAATTTCCAATAATGACTTGGAGTAGCAATTAGCAGATATGCTTATATCAGCGACACCAGTGACTGCTGAGTGTGGAAGTTATTCCCAGTTAGCTTTGAAATCTGAGTGTCTAGGGAGAGAGGGGGGGTGGTTACATCCTGTTGCACAGCTCCACCCACGTGATTGGAAATTGATTTCCCTGGAAGTATACCAGGCTTTTCCATGTTCCGTGGGTGGCTGCGTGCACAGAGGCCGCTTGGCTGTGAAATGAGCACAAAAAGCTCCTTTAAGTGGAACTCATAAATCAATCGGCCCTCCCTTTTACACTTGCGTTTGAAATTCGCAATGGAGAGATATCCGACACGATTTGAGAACAGAGCACTAGTGAAATGGGGGTGTGAGATGTCATTGGGAAGATTTACCAAGCGCTAACCAGTTATCATAAAGACGTTCACCCACCATCCATGGGGAGAAACCTGGACTGATGGGGGAACTGGTAGAGCTTGACAAAAACATCGGAGGGACTGAATCAATACTGAATTAGATGATTAGTTAATTACTTAAATGCTGGGTAAAGTGTCAACATTAATTGATGACCGACCCAGGCACAAATAGTAACAACTGAACAATAAGGAATGAAAATTAAAATGTGATTATAAGTCACATGACTGAAACTGGCCAATACGAATCCTGCAACCACATCACACAAATCTGATAATTTAATGTCAAATTGTGTTTTCAATTGCACTTATTGAGCATCAACTTTAAGCTTCACGGTAATTTATGACATAGTGAGTCCAAAAGGGGATAGAAATCATACAAATACCCTTCCCTTCAGATGTGCAAAGTTATATGCAACTGATTTTCATTGCAAGTTCTATCACCTGCCACAACTTGCAGAACAGAATTCCTGTATGATGAGACTTGTTGAATATTTTAAACACAATAAAGATTCGTGTACAGATTCAGAAGAAGATATTTTAGGATTCAATTTTGTGATTTGCGTAGACTACTTAGACCCTCATTCTGCAGTGCTATAAGTCATTAAACTATTTATAGCACATGGAATGGGGGTATCGCAGTGCTGTAGTTGATTGCAGGAAAAGCAGCCACGCTGTTATCTCCTAAAATAGCACTTTTTTATCGCAAAGATTTGCAGCACATTCTTCGAGAGAAAGCAAAGAAGCAGGTCAACTCCGTTGAAATGGCATACCATCACAGCTCCGGTGGGGATCAATGTTATTCTGACCTTAAAAAATGAGGCAATTCCCCGAGAGGGCTGGCAGCAGAAGCTGCTGGAATTGAATTAGATGCAGAATGCCCAGGTACATAAACAGGGTTTATTGCCCTTGAAAGTGTAGCAATGGGCTTAATTTGCATACATCAGTTGTTTTGAGGGCATTACTCCACCCTGAACTACGGATATGGGATAATTAGGAGCAATAGATCATAAAAACACACCACAAAAAAAGGGTAATTTCTTCATGTGACGGAGAGTGATGTCAGACCTCATTTGGTTTGTGTGTGCGTCATCATGATGATAAAGATTCATTTACATCAGCTGGATGTAGAAATGGTGTGGGAGGACCAAGCAGAAAATGCGGGAAGTCTCTGTTTTTTTCATTAGAGATGTAGAAACTGATTGAGAAACATACTGGGAAATGCACAGCTTCATGGTGGAGGTCATCAACGCCACTGACAAAGATGAAACAAAATTATCTGGTTGAAACATGCTTTTTATGCATTTATTTATTCCCTGTTGGTATGGAATAGATTGAAAATTTTAAATTCATACAATTTGGGAGTCTTCACTCCATTTGCAGTTTGCAAATATATATTAAACTTCGCACAAACCATGAGCTGTGCGAGGAGAATTAATCCTAAAAGAAAAATATTGAGACCACAAGTAAAATTATCATATTCTACAAAAAGAACAAATTACATATTTAAAATTTTTCCAAGAGGGATATCGTTTGTTTTGATTAAGAAATCGTTTCTTGTAATGTTAATTCTCGTAATGGAGAAAGATGTCTTGATCTACAGAAAATATCCTGAGACAGTATGAGCAAATGCAATATCATAACCAATTCTAAGAAAGAGAAAGATTTTTTATAATATCCATCAAATTACACGGCGTAATACAATATTTAATTTTTCTTCAAAAATGAGATATATTTTCTCTTCATTGAGAAGTCATTTCTTTAGAATGCTAATTGTTATAATGGAACAAGTGGACTAGAAATGCAGAAAATATCCTATGAATACAATTTTGTAACCAAATTCTGTGAGAAGAAGAAAGGCCAATTTATACCCATTAACACTTTGAGCACAGCAATTTTCCCAGCAAAATTATAGTGTGCAACATTTTACAAACTTTGTCATTTTTCTGTAATTGTTTTGACAATTTTGGACCAAATGAACATTATTTTTTATTGGCTTCAGATTTATATCAAAATTTTAGCAAAATTTAGAAAAAAGTTGACAGGTGTATATATTGATATTGGCAACAAAAATTGACTTTGGCGCTCAAAGGGTTAAGATACAGGGTGCTCCATAAGGGGATTTTGAAGGGGTGGGTCACCCCTCTGGTTTCCAGGCAATATATTCATATGCTAATAACTGTATAAAAAGAAACATTTTCATAATAACAGAATATGCAAAGTATACATTGTTATGTAAATTGACCATCCTGTTTTTTAAGGGGTGGTGGAACACTGAAATAGATAGGTGTTTTTTTTACAATAACACTGATCGATACAATAAACTTTGAGTTTGAAGTGTATGAACTAGCTACTTGAAGCACTTTACGTAAGCGGAGGACTTCGGCTGATTAGTACAAGAGGCCTATTACCGTGGCAACATTATCATCATGCTCTTCAAGTTCAGGTGCCTGATAACAGGTCTTGCACTTCTTGAAGAGGCTATTTTCGTCTAGTTTGTGAAGCAAGAATGATTGTTGCAAAACCTTTGAAGGTGAATTTGATTTCCTTTTGTTAACACTACTTTCTATAAAGTATTTTGATGCGTTCACGCATTAACTCTTAATAGTTACTGTGGGCGGGTGTAAAGTCACTGTCTTCAATTAAGAAATTTACTTATTTATTCTTAGTTTTACTGTTTTACCAATAGTTAAATCTGGAATTCAAATGGACCTTGGTACAAACAGACCCACATGCACAAAACACGCATGAAGTACGTGTATTTCTGTACACCCTTGTATATACACATAGGTTTGTTTGTACTGTCATCAGGTGATCACTAAGGACGTACGGAGTCTGCAGAACATACAGTGTCCTTTTTTTTCCTTTTTGTTTTTTTCCTTTTTGTTTTTGAACCATTTCTTTCTGGTCTTCTACAGTATTCACAGTACAGTCTACAACCCATGCATGATACTTAGATTCACCACACACCCTGATCCAGTTTTTATCGAGGGTCTATGTATTCATGCACCATTCATTCTTGCAAATGCCAAACAAGTGGAACAAAAACATGCAATCCTCACATTTGAAAATTTGAAATAATCATAGACCCTCAAGAAAAGTTTTTCTCAGGGGTCTGTGAAATAATGTGGTTGAGAAATTCCTGGCTGTGTGCAGTGTCTTGGTTATTGGCTGTACAAAAAGTCTGTTCCCGTGCCAATATATATTCTCACCTTGCTCTTCAAGTTTATTGGTTGGTTATATTGTCATTATTGATTTATTTCCAAACAGCCAATCAGCTACACAATGGTTCTTATTTCAGACTCTGTTACTGAACTGAAACTCCATGTAAATAATTACAATCTACCACCAATCAGAAATGACTTTCCAAGTGCCTGCACTTTGGCACAGAAATTCGAACAAAGCAATTTAATTTCCTTCTCTTAGAACCAGCCAATGACCAACAATGGGTTGATCACTGCATGAACTGTCTTTTATCCTATAGCATTTTGATTGCCTATGTTCTAAATATGTTCACACTCATAGAAGACTTTGTGCATAATGTGACCAGCATTTTATGTACCTATTTGAAGAATCACTGCCTAAAATAGAAATTGAAGCTGGAAAAAGTTATTTATTTTCACTCCAACGCCCATTGAGAAGTCATTTTTACAAGATACGTGTACAAAGCCAAATGTTCACCCCAGATGATCAACCCAGACTCAACTCCATTGTTCAATCTTTTTTCGTACTAGATTCAGCTACAATCCATTGTTTCATGAAGGGTAAGTGCACCTACTAATACAGAGACATGGCAATGAAAGGTTAATTACATAAAGAAATACAGAAAATTATGCTGAATTCATAGCTACTAGTTACTTCACAAATATGCTTAAATTACCACTACTTGTAGACATGACTGTAGCATTCAGAGATGGGTCATGCAATGGAGTGATTTCCATGACAAATCCTGCCAGCAGCATCGGGAATGCATACTGCCATCTGTGGCGAAAAGAAAAATTCCTTTCTTTTTGAAGAGCATTTGATATCATCATATCATGTGAAAACTATTTTATTTCACTCTATGTTGAAACATTTTCTACAGATTTGCACTCTCTAATCCACTTAAATCAATCCAAACTGAATACACAATCAACATCCTTTGGTTGGGAAAAAGCTAAACTAGGGACCAGGGCTTATTTGAGCACTGTTAATTTGACAACATAGTCAAATTACCGAACTGATTGCCTATTCACAATCTTCCAAATAGTCATACCATAACCTAGTATTTCTCTCCGTATTCAAAGGGGTCTGTATAGACAAGGATGATTATTAAGAACAACGCGTCATGACATTTTCAGATGAATAGATTTAATGACTGATTTTTTCTCTTTTTAACACAGCTAACCTATTCCAAGAATTATTGAGCATTCTTCACAAGGACATTCCCCACATTTCTATAGAATAAATAAATTCTAAGGAGCCACTATAGCTGAAATGGCACGCCTCAGGCCATTTCTAACACCTATTGTGTCTTCTGGTCTTTAGAATGAAACGCAATTTTGCGTGTACTTTTCATGTAATTATCAAAATGTCAGAGTGACATGTACATGACAGAAACTGAAAGAACATAATTACCACACGCTATTACCTTTTGTCACTATCTCAGTTGAAAATTGATTATTTAATTTTCCATTGTTGAGGACGGCATTGAATGAAAGGAACCTAAAGGAGGTATCAAAATTAAACAACACACATAATTTTACTCAAATCATTATCTACTACAAAACTGCTTTCTTGATATTTTCATCTTGTTTGATTAAAAAAATATAGAGGTAAAATTTATAGGGGTCAAGATAAAAATTTCAAGAGACTACAGCTAATTCTTTGTATTGATAATTCAGATTACCCTTTTCACCACAATGGTATAGCCAAGATCCATTGTTATCAATGGTGATTGTGGACCTGTTTATTGTTTACAGGGATTCAGGGAAGAAGAGGTAAAAATTCCACTTGCAAATATAACATGTACGATGCAAAACCCACACAGCAGTTGTCGGGTTCAACTTTTTACCGTTGAAATCTGACAGTGTGTACACACAAAGTGCACAACACCAAAACCACAACAACTGTATAGTTGGATGTTTCTGATATTGAGGGGGAATACTGTGGCAATAACACAGGAACACATATAGCGCCCTCACACTGTCAGAGTGCCAATATCACTGTTCCACATGGACCAATGACCACCAAGGTTTAATACAGTATGAAGAATACTATAGACAAATTTGTTCTTCTTTTATTATAACATCAGATTCAACCAGCAAACAACTTTCCTCCCATATTGTGACTTCCTTACAACAATACGCCTTCATGACATATATTCTTGTGAAAGAAATGTGAAAAAAAATTCTCTCTCCCCTTCTATCCTTGAAACTAATTCATCAGCTTATTCTTACAAGAAGTCAACTACCTACGATTTGCCGACAAATGCAACCGCATTCATCCATCATTGGATACTATCAAGCTAAGTTTTGTACAAACATTGTACCGATCATTCATGAGTTACGCTTGGATTGAGAGAATTCAGCTGATAAAATCCATCATCATTTAGGGCTCAGTCATGCCTGAAAATAAAAATACCTCTGGCAATGATATGTTTTGTGTCTTTTTTTTTTTTCAACCTATCCTTTTGGTGAAATCCTGGTGTCCTGATTAATAGTCGGAATATGCTGACCCCAGGCACGCATGAGTGTTTTGGAATCTTATCACTCCGCGTGTGAATGCATCACCCTGATGAACAAAGACATGATGTATATACACCACATCTGAGGCATGTGCTCCGACAATTTAAAAACTGACTTCATCTGTATGAACGCTACTGATGCACAACAGCAGCCATGGAAGAGAGTTGGGGGGGGAATAGTGCAGTCTGAGGAGGGAAAGATTAGTGTAGCATGGGGACCAGGATTTGAAAAATGATAACAAAGGGTTTTTATAAGTATTTGAGGATGGCAGAATGCAGGGTAGGAGTTTTGCAAAGGCAAGAAGACGGTAGGGGTAGGGATTTGAGAAGGGTTGAATTGGATTGGGGAAGGGACTCATAACAGGCATACCAAGGTACAGGAAGAGGTTTAGGATAGAAGAGAAGGGGCAGTAGGTTTGAGAAGGGCGGAATTAAGTAAGAGTAATGGGTTTGACAAAGGTAGAATTTGGGAGGGGCAGAAATAATAACGAAAGGGGTTTTAGAAGTTGAGCATTGAGAATTGAGCAGGGGTAGGGGTCTGAGAAGGGCTGAATTCAGTAGAGGTAGGGTCTGAGAAGGGCTGAATTCAGTAAAGGTAATGGGTTTGAGAAGGGTGAAAAGGACAGTGAACTAGCAGGGTTTGGATACAGCCTTATAAAGGGTAGGCAACTAAGACGGACAAAGTACGGTTGGACAACAATACGTATACGGCTTCTGATGCTGCCTGTCAGAATATTGTGCAAGCAAAGTTGATGTAATCAATTCAAAATAGCCAACTGTACTTTTCACCAAAGTTTGTGATTCGTCAGAGAGGCTGTGAGTTCATCTGGGCAAGTAGCGGAGCAGACACAGCCTGTATAGTGTTATCACTGTCAAAAACTGGATCGTATTCCAGACCAAAGTCCCTCTGTGTCCAGACTAGAATTTATTAATGAACAAGAAAATTCCATGTTGAAAAAAATTCATTATTTTCACAAAGCTGGTAATTCGTATTTCAATACACTGTATTGAGACATATAAGACAATGTATTTGTTTCATAGAAGACCAAAATACTATCAACTGTTACACCTATAGTTTTTGTCTCTTTAATCATGACTGACTGATTGGGTGTCCTGGCAAATATCGACATTTGCTGTTTATTGTACCAATATTGAATTTGATTGCACTCTTATCATCACGCAAATCAGTATATGTCTATGGTTGGATTCTGATTTACATCATCCAAAAAAGACAGGCTGAGAATAAATGATAGCTGACGTGCACCAAAGCCCTGGTTCAAACTGTGCACAACAAAAATTGCAAATTAATTGTGAGCAGGGATCAATTTCAGATAAATCATTCACACGTAATGACATCTCTGACATTTTGCGGCATAGTGCTGCAGGGCCTGGTGTGGCAAAGTTTGCAAACAACACTGGCACTGTCGTACTGATCAGGCAATTACTGTATTAACTGACAAGACTATTTGCTTCTTTCATGTGGGTTATTTGTTTAAAGTCACAACAGAAAACGCTAATTATCCATTCGACCTAAGTTCTCTGTCAACATAGAGGCTGCAAAGTAGTTTGTTAACCATAAATGTACGACTAGTTTTTAGTTGACTAGTCACATTGGACCAGTTCACACCACCACTTGGACACGTTGATGACAAGCGCTGACAGTTGTCACTGCGGGCAACCACTTCAAGTGACCTGCTATTGACTTTGACACATGAAAACACCAGTGACTTTGGGCTTGTCTCATCAAGAACAAATCACGGCCACTTACATGGAGCATCAAGTTGAACTCCTACATATACGATGACAGTCAGACTAAGAAGCCTATAAACGCTACCTCACTGATGTGTGCCCTCGCTATGGCTGTGTCAACACTCCAGGAAGTCCCACCAAGCCGTCGCCCTGGTGACTGCATTGTTAGTTTACCTTAGCAACCATTCTCAACAGTTGCTATATCTTATCTTATCCCTTGGAACTGCCCGATTAAATTGGATCTCCACTGTTGTCATGGTAACAGTATTTCAGACGAGGAATCTAATCTGTGAAAAGGCATGGGTCAAAACACCCAAACCAGGTGACAGTCTTCCGATGCAGTTGCTACAAGTTGCATGAATGTACTGTGCCAGGCAAAAAGAACAGAAAATCAATGCCCACAAAACATTTAATTGTAATGAGATAAAGTACGTTCAAGGGGGCGTGAGACACACCGATGTTCTCTCCAACTTTCCGTGCAAAGTCACCTTTAAATGAGTTGAAGATTAAACTTTACTCTTGTTCATACACATGTATAAGAACAGAATTCCTCACCAAATGTCAGTGACTACAGCCTTCACCTGAATTCATGATTTCTCAACAGTTTCACTGGTGTTCTTGCAGGAGAGAAAAAAACCAGCCTTTTTATTGAAATACTTGGAAACATATATGATTATATCACTACACACAGAATTACACAACTACCCCTTTAGAGCTAAAAGGTGTTCATTTTTGTAATTTCTCAAATTCAAGTCATCGTCGCAAAGTTTGCTTCAATTGGCGCACAACCGCTCGCTGTTCGATGACAAGGTCAGTGTTGTTCATCCAATATTTGACCTCTCCTTTGTTCTGTTGATTGTACCCTTCCCACCAGCCGTGACAAGTGGCGTCAAAACAGCAAACAATCATCGGCGATAAAACGCCTGACACAGTCAATTTGCATCTTGTGCAGTAGATCCTGAATGGTTTGTTCAACTCCGCAGGCAGAATTTTAATAAAACCTACGGAATTGCCTTTCTGCACACACGATTTTGAAACAACTGTCCCAGAAGCTTGACCACTAGAGGGCGCACTTCATACAGCCCTTGGCAAACAGCAGGGAAAACTTTCAAAAAGACAAAGTGAGTTATCACTTGCTCAGAGAGGAATCAAATAAACAAGTTTTC
>LD347929.1:5538-19007 GCA_001465055.1 Ptychodera flava | reverse complement strand
TGCCTCCATCCAACTCTCTCCTTGGAGTTGAGAACAACATTTTGCAAACCCTTTGAGTTTTATGTTCGCATCATAAATTATACATATTAAAACAATTGTCCTGATTATTTTACTGTTATAAACTTATTATCTCAATTATTTTTGATCAATTATAATATTTGCATAATGATCATCACAGATCTGTTTAGTTTTCAGGATGTCAGTGACAATTGATCTTTGAGATGAATGTTGTCTATATAATCTTAGGTGTAACTAATACATCATATGATGGCAACTTGGGTAAGATTTAGTGATATTCAGATCAAAAAATACCTATATATGTACTTTGACACAACATCATTATTTGCATCTTTACATCCAACCAAAGCAAACTTGCCTGCATCACAAAGCATTGTTGGCATGGATACAAACTACTATGACATTCTGGTAAGGACAAGCTAAACACACACAAACAGAAAACATTTTGTACAAAGCAACAGTAGATGGTACAGCTCTACTGTCTATGGAGCAACCCAGGTATAAAGTTTAAAAGAACTTGTGCCATGGTCTGTTTGACATGCATTGCAGGTGAACTGCTGTTACGCACCGTTCGATTTGACAAGGCAGTCCACAAACTAACACCTGAATCTATCACACTGACAGGATGTATGAGTAAATGTTTGTAATTGAGTACCCTGAGATGCATAAACTGTAATGCCAAACTTCCTGCCTGTTATTTCTAGGGTCAGGTCAGGTGAAAATCTCCCAGCTGCTAGGTACTTCTGTGTATTAGTAGCAGGCAATCACAGTGTCACGGGCCATAGTCCATATTCAGCATAAATGTGGAAGAGTTTAAAGGATAGTAGGTGTAAAATTTGATGATTTTTCCACTATTTTTGTTTTGTATATCAATTGTTAGCTCTTCTTCTATTCCCAACAGCATGATAAACACTGACTATTTAGCTTGCCATCACAGCGGCTATACAAGTAAAATTCCCTGTTATTGTTTACATTTGAATTCTCGTCCAGACCAGAATTCACTTGTCAACAATAACAATGCAGTCTACACATGTACAGGCTGACAAGCTGAACACTGTGCATCTCAACATGCTTTGGGGAGTAGAACGAGAAACTACAGTTGACACTATATTAAAAGCAAAAAGTAGTGAAAAATATCCTGAAAAGTTACAGATTCTGTCCCATTAATTAGCAACTGTATGAGAGACAAATGCGGTAAACCAATATCAACGGCAAGAAGTTCAACCTTGAGTGTAGTGCAGGATGTTAATAAGAAATGAAGAGTGATATTAGGAAAAGAAAAATTATCCGACATTGTTGGCCGAATTTTTCAATTTCCTAATCCTTCATTCAGCAGAACAAATGCCCATACATCACCACAGGAGCAGATGCTGTCATTTTTTTCTGTCAATAACAACATGGGAAGGAATTATTTCCTGTGCTTCTTGTTTATTGGGAAAGCCTGCAATTCTAGGGATAATGTCTGTTGAGGGTATGATGAATTTTTCATGTGGTTTTATTCTCAAGTTTGAAGTGTGCAAAATAGCACATCAGCATCTTTTTTCTTCTGGCGGTTAAGTCAGATTTGTCCGGTTAAGCCAGGTTTATCCGGTTAAATTAGGTTTATCCGGTTAAGTCAGGTCTGAACGTTAAATGTCAGTTTTGTGAATCAGTCAGTGACTACATATTGAAAGATCATGGACACTGGACATTGCGGACAACAAGAATGAGCAGCAGTGTATTCTGTTCATGAGAAAATTGCAAGGACACTGCTTTTATTAAAATCAAATAGAGGCTTTGGCTATATCAGTTTCTCATGCTGATCTGAAGGCTAATCTTGCATATTTTGATATCATAAAATTTTTGAAATCAGAAATGCAGTGCACATGGAGAGTTTTAAAAGCAAATATTTTACCTGAAAACTTCCAAGAAAAACAAAATAATCATGTCGTACACAAGAATATTAAAAAATAAACTCATGATCAAAATCAAAGTAGCTGGTATCAGCAATAATATGGCTACTGACTTTAAAAGACTCACTAAATTTACATCAATGGGATGAAATACTATATGGCATCAATTAAATTAGCAATATTTAATTCAGTTGAGTGGTTAGTAATTTAATATGCAAAGGTAGACATCATGACACCTTACACCTATAATGTGTATCTATTGTCCAACCAGTGTTCCCTATTTAACTCTCAAAGCTGTGTCACATTTATTCAGATGATGAAAAATTCTGTCATTGCTCTTTCACCAAAAAGTAATATATTTCAGAATAAATGTCGTATCATTAATATTGACATCCTAAGAAAGTGGATTTCATGGTTTTTAAGCCATTGCAAACATACTTTGTGCGCTTAAGCAGAATACTTATATTTTTCAATCGCACGATGGGCACAGCAGGTGGGGAAGGGGTGTACATGACACACTTGCAAAATAGATTAATCTCATTCATTGGTTATGCAATTTGCCACAATGAAATCAAGATTTCTCTTTCAATTTCACAGTCATAATATGCCACTTTCAAACCAACAATTGTAGATTTTGAATGAAACTGCGGGCATTTGCAATGAGGGCATAAATGCCACACTTATCTAATCAATGTACATTATCGTTTATGAAGTTATGAAGTTTATGTCACACTGAGATCCAGTCTGCAATGATTTCATTTGAAAGCTTTTGGATGCGTGTAATTCCATTAATTCATGAATCGATTGGCAGCGATGGCGCATGTCTGTGCATAAACACATTGGATTGATGGTAGTACATTTCCCAGTCTGAACTCAATGACAGCAGAATCTGATGCACTTGTATTCATCTTGCAGTTGATAGATAACAGAATTGGCACAATGGCATACTGCAAAAGTTGCACACACAAGGCACTTTTCTTTCTCGCAGTATGATTGATCAAAAAACTGTCCATTACTGCCATACCTGGAAGATGGTGCCAAGCGCTACACAGTATTTTTAATATTCTATTTTTATTTCTTCTATTTATTTACTCCAACATCCAATGGGTAAGAAGCCCATTTAGAGGATAACATACCCATAACCCACACGCCAAGTGAGCAAGGAGTAAAGTACCTTGCTCAAGAGCACAATATCATGCCAGAGTCTCAAACTCACAATCCTCTGATATAAGGTCCACTAGTCTGGCCATATCTAGGTCTTGAACTCATCATCCTTTGATTGTGAGTTTGGTACCTTACCCACTGGGTCATAATGCCTTCTCAAAAGGTATCATTACAATGTTATTTTGCGCGGGTCCTTTGAAATATCAGAATTTTCCAATCTTTCCTCCAGAAGATCTTACGAAAACACACTACACCAAAAAACATTATTCTTCACATGAATTGCAATGCGCAATCAATAACTTTGTAGTAAAAAGACTTTTAACAGAAATATGCATATATGCCTATGTTTCTTCTTGGGAGAAAATGAATATTGAATAATTAATTACCTATTGCCTCCTGCTAATAACATGTATTTCCCTGGAGCAGGAAGTATTGTGACATCATGATCAGTATGCTGTGTTGGTACAATAATGAACATCACGACAACCACTGAAAAGTGTGTGGTGATGTAAAAATTCTCACATATCTTTATTTTACCATGTGTATGTTGTTATGGAAATCCTGAAAAACAACTTCCATTGTGTGCATCCTCATGCAAAAACAAAGTGGGATTTTCATTTCAAGCTTACCGTCTTCCTAAAATAGATGAGTGGTCGGCATTTTCCTGAGTGTTGTAAAAATCCTCCACAAACGTCACAGTCTTGGCACCGACGGCGACACTATCGCTCATTTTCCTTTTGGCGTTCGTAATGATGCCTTTCTTTCCCTGGCCAGGTCCGGAGGGAAAACTCCTCTGGCTAGTGGACGGATGGTGAGGAGTTGTGTTGATCTGGAAATCCTGGCTGATTCCGAAGACGTCAGAGCACATGGATATGATGTTGTCATACTGGTATTCATTGGCAGTCGGGCTGTTCTGCATATAGGGATATGAAGAGGTAAAGGATCCGTTTTGATTGTTTTTGTACCTGGCAGTAGTGTTGTGCGGACGGTCTGGTACTGACAATTTTCTCATATTGGCACTGGCTTTCGGTGGAGGAAAGTTCCTCCCCGTCCCGGCTGGGAACTGAGTTTTGAAAAGGTGTTCGTTTTTCAATATCCTAGTCCTCGGTGAGAATTTGTCGAAACACAGCGCTGGACTAGTCTCATCCGAGGAAGTGTTTTCCACAGCAGTATTTTCCTCCGAGTTGCTAGGAGACCGTGAATCCCCACTGCTGTAGCTCCTGTTGCTAAGCAACTCCTCTTCTTTGCTTGTCTTGCTGCCCGTCCTGATTCGACTATGTGTCTTCCTGTCACCTGCCACACTGACTTCCTTATCCGACATTTGCAGGGTGCTTCCATCTTGAAAGATCTGGCTACACATAGCAATAATCCTATCATTTGATTTGTCCTTGAGTCCATTGGTGAACACATCGTCATCTTGCTCATCCACCTTGTATCCGTCTGTGCCAGCATCATGATCTGCTCCGGGTGACAGCAGATGTTCGAAGTCTTCAAAGCTGTACAACTCAGCTTCTTCGAGACTAAAAGACAAAAAAACAACAACTGTCAGACAATGTTTTTCTTTCACGCTATGCTTGTCAACAAAACAGCCAATATGTCATCAGCATTTTTGGTGATATAGTTGAAATAATTTGTTATTGCAGTTATATGAACTGATGTTCATACATAGCAACGGATATCTTTGAACAACAGCATAAGGTATAAGTTATGAACTACCCTCAGTATTGTGTGTATAGATCACTTTGTACAAAGATCACCACAGGGTGAAAAAGGCGGCATTTCTGCAACGTAGAGAAGAGCATTTCCTCAGAACTGGATGTCACATCTGGTGATAGAAATCATTATTGCAGACATTGAGGGATCAATAGTCAAGTACACTCTCGACACCATCTATTCTTTTGTTCACCAGGTATGTTATATCAACCAGCGTTTACTCTAGGTTTCTCTCACGAGGGGGGAATACCCCCCCCCCCCTCCTTGATACCTTTGGGGGATTTGATTCTGATTATGGGGGTTCATAGTAAATTAAAGCAAATTTAAATTATGCTCATAACAAGGTTTTTCAATGTATTAGCAAATGAAGGCTATATCTTGGATAAAATATCAAATTAAACACAGTATCTAGTTTCTTGCATCTACCGTCCACCCTCCACTTGAATGAGTCACATGGGGACATGAGTGATGCACTTTTCCTGTGCTGGGGTTCTTTAACAGTCAATTTAGCAGTTTGATGGAGAGTGGTATTGAAGTGCGAAGCTAGCTGTACGTGTTAGAATCTGGACAACAAAGTTTGCAATATAAGTGATAACAACCATAGGTTTGACACTAAGTATAGACGGATATGTTTGACATTTGCTGCTGCTGTGGCTGGAAATTCTGGCAAATTTTGTTGATGGAACTGTGTTTTTTAGCTTCAGTCTAAGCTCAAATTCCCTGATATGTAATCTGAGTGGCTTCATCAGTCTTGTTAAAATAATTTCCAGAAGCCCTGCAAATATTTTATGTCCGTATTAATGATAGAACTATGACATCATTACATGTAACACATTTATGAGTCTACATTCACAGTAGACTTTAAGAAAACAAGGTGAAAAATAGTTAACAAAGAGAAGATAGGAGAAACAAACAAACACATGCATATGCCACACCCAGCCTGTTATCCACTGACTCATTTAGGGCCTAGGTGATTCAATGCCAAAATCTTTCAGATAATCAAACAGCTTCACTCCCGATGGACAGAAAAAACACTTCACTCTTCTCAAGTTGATAACACACATTGTCACTCTTGAAAGGGGCTTTTTTAAGTGCTATGTTCATCATCACCTTATCCTCTTGAAAGGACACAGAGCTTAAGAGCTTATGTGACTATGTATCAGTTTTAATACTTCTACTGTTCATTGTGTAACACCAACGACACTTTAGATAAGACATCATTGCCGGTCGATGAACTTGCAATTGTTTGTACATATTCTGCTTTATGCTTTATCCAATTCCTGCTAACTGTAACAATCCAAGACAAATTAGTTTATTGAATCTATTCAACTATAAAAACATCAAATCGCAAAACCACTCAGCAGGAACAAAAACATCTTTCATTGCTTCAGAAAGAGCTTTCCACTTGAATTGGCAGCTGATTAGCTAAATACATTAACAACAATGATATAATCAGGGTAATTCATTGAAACGTAATGTTTGCACTTTCACATCCTCTCGGTGCATAATCACTGTTGGCAAATTCAAATCCATAACAGCAGTAATCTTTTTAATATTGTCACATGGTTGCATTTACAGTGTTAGAACAAGTTAGGAAATAGTGAAATAGGCAATCAAAGAGATGGATTTGTGTTAATAAATAAAGTATTCCCCCCCCTCTCTCTCTCTCTCTCTCTCTCTCTCTCTCTCTTTATGAACTCTACAGTGTGTGAATATGACCCTCTGCATACATACATATTTTCCAATATGGATAGCAAACTTTTACTTCAAATACATTTTTAAGCAACAAACTCAAAAAATGGGCCAATGCCGCTAGTCTACATCATTCCTCCCAAGGCTGGGAAACAAAGCTTCTTTTTTCATTTTTTGGTTCAGTGAGAACTTTGACTGTCAGAGGAATTGCATCGTTTCTTCTCTTTCCACATTGAGAAATGTTCAACAAGTGGTGCAATGATGTATTGGAGACCATGACACATAATGACATCATAGACAACTGGGTACTGACAGCAGATCTCCAGCATACGGCCAAAGTAAGTAAATTCTTTGCTTCGCATCGCACCCACATACGTCTTTTGAGTTTGTCAGCAAAAAGTCATGAACTTTTCTCGCTGAATTTTCCATCGTTGACGATATTCTGTTGCAACACCAAGCCATACCTTTTGCATTACAACAAATTACTTCTTTGTAGCAGTCACATTACAACTGTCCAACTGAGTGGTGATGTAAAACAGTATCCTCTAAAATCATATACTTACAAGAATGTGCAATGTTTCATGAGAAAACTGTCAAATAAAGGCAAATTGATTTCCTGTTCAATTTTTATGAGTATTTTTCAAGCACTTACCTGCCTAACTTTCAGTACTTGGAGTGGATGCAAAACAAAGAATTTACTTACTTTTGCCTGAAGCAAAATTGCTGCAAGTCAAGGCTATAACTATTCCTGTAATTTCAAAGAGATTAATGTCCCCTAAATCAGCCATGTTTCAACAGACACAACAAACAAAGGCAGACACAGTACATTCCATCTCTTGTAAAATACTATAAAAAGAAACAAACACGTGATGACCAGACACGTTTAGTTTAATTATCCTTGTCAGGGCATGACCAGCACAACTTTCGTGTAAAATGCGCCTCGGGGACAGTCGTTCCGGACGCTTGTACAATACGATACCGTTATGGTCTACTGCTTGTGTATTCATTTTTAAGCCTGCACAGCAAATGGAACTGCTCACAGATCTTCGTGAAAATCAAAAATACCAGTACAACTTTGCCCCATGATTTAACACAGGGTATACTATCAATCATCCATACAGAAGACATTTTGAATTTCATACATTCTAAATTAAATTATCCTAGTATATTGATGCCAAAAATCTGAATGTCAAAACATGAAAATAACCATGCTGCAATATAGCAGTTGAAACATGCTCAAGCTTTCACATAGCAAAAAAATCCCTTTTTTAAAGGGCGGTGGTCGTCGGAACGGCGCTCAAAGGTCGCTAGGGACCCCTACGACCAATATCAACACTGTATCCAAGCTACGTTGGCGATTGATGATATTTAAAACATGTTTGTCTTAATGTACATTGTAAAATTTAAATGTCGCAGCTATTTTGACAAGATGTATCTATATATAGTGCATGAAATACATTTTTTATAAACAAGAAAGTTGCACATGCGCAGTTCTGACGACCACTTCCCTTTAACATTTCACTCCAAAATTTCATTATGTAAAGGCAACAACATCTAAGCAAATGGGTATATCACACGGTTTTGACCAGTTCACTCCATACACAATGCATATACTTGTGCATTTACATCACGATCTGGTCAAAAGTTACGTGTATCCGCGCTGGGAGTGGTTTATTGCTCAAATACCACTGATTTCTATTGAACCGTAACTAGAATTGTCAGTAAGTTATGTGAATATATGCAGAATGCTGACTTTTGCAAAGTTTGGTTGAAATGACTAGAAATGTTGACAGGCAAGAAAATATTCCCAGCTGTGTTGGTTTCTTGAAATTTCCCGAGTTTACAGTTTACAAGTACCAGGTATGTGATATAATAAACCTGTAAAGCTCTGTACTGCAACGTTTTTGTGACAAAGCTACAGTGCTTTTTGCCCCTGACTATATAAAGCAGACAGATCTTTTCTCACTTACTCTATAGTTGAATGAAACCATATGCTAAGTGATGAAATAGTGGCACTTGAAATCATTTCCTGTTGTAGACCGCAGAATATGAAAGTCTCAAGATTTAAAAAAGCCTCAACAGATTTTGAGATGATGATATTTACAAAACAGGAAAAGCTCACATTACAACTGGTCACGGGGAACATAGCTGCTGCCATAGTCATTCCATGGAGACCAGTGGGAATGGCCTTGGCATTCTACTCTCCGAATGGTTGTGATACTCATAACTGATGTACACCAGGTTGTCTAGGGTCACTCAAGCACTTCAGAACCCAAAACTACCGAAATGCCGGAGAGTTCCGAGACCATAAATCAGACAACTGCTTCTAAGTTTGAAACTGAATATTCCGCTCAAGAAACACAATTGTCATGCCAGACATAATCTGTTCACTGACTCTTCATTTTCTAAAAATAAATACTCATTGGAGACTGTTACCAAGGAGACAAACCTTGTATTTTGCAGCAGTTTATTCGGAGTATTCAGTCATCACAACTCAATGCACAGGAGCCTTTTAGATCACTGCATGGGTACAAACTACATTGTGTGTGAGTTTAAATGCTTGCACCAAAGTCCCTCTAGTGTTACAATTCTATATATGTCAATAATCCAGACTTAAAATCATCATGCACACTTTATTTCATTAACATAGAAGTAACTATATCAATTTTAATAATACCAATTAATAATGCATTTTATTTTATGTTTCACGTCTTGACATGTAACTAAATTCCCCTTTATTTAAATTCAGATTTCATTTCATTGATATCTCATGCCTTTGAGTTACAATGGTCAATAATTCAATTTTAATTTTACCCGTTTGTGATGCAATTTAACTCAAAAGCAATAAGGATTTCTTGTTGTCTTATTTTTAATCTGATTTCATATCATTGGTATTCCATGCCCCTTGAATCAACACACTCAATAAATCAATTTTAATTTCACTTATTTAATACTGATGCAGTTTAATTGAAGGGGAACAACGATTTTTGTTGCCTTATACTAATTTTGACTTCATATTTCTGCTATTTCATATTCTTAAGTTGAACCAGTCAATTAATCAATTTTAATTTCACTCATTTAATGCTGATACAGTTTAATTAAAAGAGAACAACGATTTTTATTGTTTCATAAGTTTGATTTCATATTTCTGGTATTTCATATTCTTGAGTCGAACCAGTCAATTAATCAATTTTAATTTCAACTGTTTGGGAATGCATTTTAATTCAGACAACTACTAAAAGTTTTTTTACATTTTTATACCTCACTCCATCAATCTTCAAGATTCTCCTTTCACAACTGACATGCCGACGTATAAATCTTTCATCTGCAACCATCTATTACCCTTAATTCCCATCAAACAAAACGTTTTGCCACGTCCAATCACCATCTTTTTTTTCGTACAGGTAGAAAGTCTCTAATGACCATCTTGCTCATGGATATCACACTAAAATTTCTGTCCCACTCAAGGCAACTGCATTGCAGGTCTTGTGACATCTCTGAACGTACCAGTTATTTGATATAAATTCAGTGAGCAAACGACCAGACCTGTGCACTATGTGTGATTCATTTTTCATTTGATACTGGCTATAAAAAATACATCCATTCTGAACTCAAAAACAATGAGCTACGTTTGCAGTTTATGGACCCTAAAATAGACTGTATATTGATATCAGAATAATTTTGGCTGTGATGTCTGAATGAACATAATCACAGCTACAAACACTAGTTACTTTTTCTCTCTCATCACGTATATGCACAATTATGATTCCAATAGAATTACTCTGTCTCTTGTCAAGAAAAGGGGCATGGCTAAACAATGTATTTCCACTATAGTATTTGTTTTGGCTGATATATTTTTTTGCCATAGCCAGCCTTGAACACAATTGTTCCAATTTATTTTCCCCCAGAAGGATGGAATGCCGACATCATAAATACTTTGGTGATCCACTTTAGATGGACCGACAGTGCTACTTAAACTTTGATTTTTACCTGCGCTGACATCTAACATTAACCTCAATGGGTACCCTGATCGGTATGGAGATGCATTCTTTTAGTAAAATTGTCTCATAAATATTTCTGTTTGTTTAATCTGTCAGCAGAGCTATTTTCAGACTTGAGTTTTCAGTTGAAGTGCTTGTACAATCTGCCAGATAACAGGGTGTGGTTAATCATATGACTAGCCTCCACATGTACCGGTATTTGCTTTTATAGACTTACGGCTATGTCCTTACAAGTTACCATGGAAAAAGGCTGTGTAAAGATGAAAATCTTTCATTGTCATTATATGTCTGTGAATTCTCCATAGATTCTGAAGTTTTTCATCCAAAGTCAGATCACACAATCACCAAAAGTAGAAAAAGTGATCTTTCAACCTTGGCCTGCACTTTGCTGATCTTGATTTCTGTGTGTGTATCCTCTCTCTATGTATGCTTTGTGTATCCTCTCTCTATGTATGCTTTGTGTATCCTCTCTCTATGTATGCTTTGTGTATCCTCTCTCTATGTATGCTTTCATTACATTGACCATCACCAATTCTCATAGCTGTGATAATTTATGGTCTTCCTGATTCTTGTAATTTGGATTCCTTGTTTCTAAATATGAGAAAGGAAAAACTTCCCTGACATCAAGGGGCAAGGCAATGAGGGGAGTGAGTATGGACGGTAGTGATTTTACAAACATTTGTGAGACAGGAACAAAAGAAATTTACATGGCTGCTAAACTTTTCTCTGAGAAAGACCCCTGTAGTTTGTCATAACATACTACCCAAAAGTAGGGCATTTGGAATACCAGCCTGTAGAATGTGACTCGTGATGGTTATTTCACGATTATTTTGAAATTTTTACTGAACTATCTGAATGTACTTTTACGAAACATTATTAAACAATTATTTATATACTTTTCATTACTGCTTTTATACAAAGCACAAAAAAGTTACAAGCAAAGCAACCCTCATTAGTAGAAATCAAACAGAATTGTTGGTAATTTATTGTGCATCGGCCCACCCATACTTGTGTACACGAATGTACACATAATTTGTAAGCACTCATAGAATACATTGTATGCACAACACCAATCATTGTCTTGTCTTGTCTGCAACCTCCCTTTTGTAGGCCATACAAACTAATTTTCTGACTTGAGTACATTTAGATTGCTACACCCTTCACATGACAAACTTTAACAATGAATAATAATAGTAATTGAAATTCTGCAGAATGCCTGAAAAAAGGTACAGTCGCTTGTATATGGCAATACAATGTGACCTCTTCTGAATTCTACGCCAACACTTAGCCAGAAAGCTAATATCACATGGCACAGGGATTGTGCTCAGTCCAGCTGATCTACAGTAATCTTGAAACGTCGTCGTAATCAATAAAAGGTCCACTTTAATTTTATTTTGTTTTCTATACAAAGAAGTACATAAATCTAAGCCAATGAGAATGTTTTCTTCAAACAAGCAGGGCAGGTCATCCCCTTTCTTGTTGGGTCTGCCTGGATTTCACATTCCATTATCAAATTGCTACTTCGACATGGTTACGCAGGAAATTCCATCCTGAAACGCTGACATGCCTGACTAACCATGCAAGAATGACGCCATGCATTTTAACTTTGCCAGAAACGCACAGGAAAATTGCTGAGTAGTGGTGTTTTTAAAACATGCCAAAATTTTACCTCTTGACAGTGTCAATCTCACTCTAACTCTTTCCTTTCCCCCTCTCCCCTTCTCGCATCCTATTGTTATTTCCAGCGACATCAGCATAAACAGAAAATTTCACAAAATTTACAGGTGGTTGGATGTAATGTGATATGGAACACGCAAGCACCCTGCTCAATGAAGCCTCTTGAACACACTTATTCTGAAAGAGGGCATTACTTTTCCATACCTGGGACTGAATAAACTTTATCTGAATTTTCACCCTCCATTTCACCGCTGTTTATTATTTGACCCTTGAAGTGGGCAGTGTATTGGTCGATAACATTATTGGCTGAAACTAACCACTTTGCAGGGTTACCCCAGATTTCAACCACATTAAAATTTAATGTTGCTTTTAATGAAGCCCATCTTTAATAAATGCTGCACTTTCAGACAGGGCAGTCACCTTTAGCACTCCTCGCAAAACTGTCGGTCACATGGTTTTCTCTCTTAAACCACTTTGTAAACAAACTCAACAACCTGTCACACAAAAAATCTGGAGATAGCAGACTTTTTTGTAGTCTGTTGTGGATCACTGGAGTAGAGTGAAGAATATAATGCAAACTACACACATTACATTTACTGTAGGTCATGAATAGCTCACTAATCCCAAGTTGTGCAACGTTCCAAAAATGTGAGAAAAAGCACTGTGCTATTTCACACTGAAGGAAGCAGACAGTGTTATCATTCTGCTGGGATGTCTACAGGTGATCAGGTTAAGCCCTTAATGGTGTTCAATGTGCTATGTTTTGCTGACACGGTTTTCATCAAGAAACATGACAATTCACAAGTCATCCTGTATGCACTTATTCATAACAACTCTCTTGACCCACAATCAATGGTCAAAGCCTACCAAAAGAAATTGAAATATTCAGTTTTTCACTAGTTTTTATTTTCTTTATTTTTTTCATGTTTTTTTGTTTCTTCATCAATAACATTTGCTTAGACTATGACTTTATTTTGTTAAAGTGAAAGCTTGCCACATTGCCGGTTTCCATGGCAGAGAACTGTGTACTCTTCCTGCAAAGTCTGTTTCAAACGCTAGCTTTACAAATCTGTTCATTGTATTGGTGGCATTTAAAAACCTGGTGAGTTTATACAATCATTGTTGAAATACATTTATCCATTACAAACAGTGTAACATTTTGAACAAACATTATCTGTGAAGTGAACAGAAAAGGCCGTCAATTTTAACTTTGTGATTGTCCTCTGTTACCAAGCTTGATGAGAGCAGGTGGTACATTAGATGTTGACGTTCCAATTCATAACAAGCCGAGTAAATTACACGCTTTGCAATA
>LD347926.1:201393-211489 GCA_001465055.1 Ptychodera flava | reverse complement strand
ATGCGTGTGTTCGCAATCACATGTTTTGTAAGCATTCATGTATGATATTTTCTTTGATGCGCAACATTTCTTTGAAAAGGTAGCATTTATGCCCTTTTTGTAGTGATCTTTTTTGGTAGCTCATGTATATGTCTGCATTCAGATGTTTCATAAGCATTCTATTATAGAATTAGTCTTGAAGGAGCACCATCGTTTTTGATCAGATAATATTTATGGCCTTGTAGTGATTTTTAGAGTAATAGCTCATCCATATGTATTCATTAATAGTCTTCTGAGGCATTCAAGTATTATATTTAGTCTTAAATGAGCCCCATTGTTTTCAAAAGGTTATTTTTATGCTCTTGTTGTGTACGTTTAGTCCGTAGATCATGCAAATGTCTGCATTCATCGCTTCAGAGGCATTCAAGTATTAGATAAAGCCTTGAATGGACCCTTTTTTTGCTCAAAAGCTGATGTCTTTCTACCCTACCTATTGTGATCTTTTAGTCATTTGAATGACAGCTTATGCATGCCCATTGTTTTTGTCAATAAAAAGCTTTGATGAAATAAATGTTTTTTGAAGTTTTTAAAAACTATGTCACTTGCTGACTATTTTGTCGTAGAACTTCATCAGTCAATTTCAAGAGCTTTAATATTGCACTTCTCCCTTGTTGGTGACCTTTGTCTATCACCACGGCTGACTACAGCTGACCGTAATGACTATCTGATGGTTGTTCACAACCATTGTTGATGACCACGGCTACCCACCATGGTTGACAATGGACCATGTTTGATGAGCATGGTGGACCATGATAGGTTGTGCCATGATCATGGTTTGTAAATGTGGTCTATCATAGTTGACCATGGTTTCTTGATCATGCTAGACCATGGTATATCAAGGTCAATGGCAATGGTTGACCATGGTTTTTGGCAATGGTCGATCATGGTAGACCATAGTAATTTGTGCCATTTAACAAACATGGTCGACCATGGATTAACATGGTACACCATGGTCATATGACCATGAACTAACATGTTAGTTCATGGTCAACCATGTTCACTTTCGCCTGGGAAACTCTGTATGGGGGCATGAACAAGGGGTTCTCTGCAAAAGCATGCAGCTCGTCAAGCAAGGATAGGACATCGTCTTCTTCTGCCTGTTCAGCTTTGGAGAGCATGAATCAATAGTATCTCAAGCATGCCTTAAGTTTCTCCTTTTGAGTGAGTTTGTGGGCTAGAGAGATAAGAAGATCCGCCGTCGCCATGCCCATTAGATTACAAAGGATGGCAGCATGAGCACCACATCTGGGACATAGATAAGGAGAATACTGGCGGCCAACACTCCATTGCTCATGTTTATGCCGCCCTTGTACAAGCATGCCAACTTGTTTGATTTCTCATACTCCACACCAGTATGTCCTCCAAGAATGTAATAAGCCGGTCTTTGTCCATCACCCCATAATGACGGAGGTACCTTAGGGCAAATGATGAAATAGCCGTCCAAGAGCCATCACAACAGCCAAAAGTCCTGTCATTCTTGCTTCACGTTTAGAGTCAGGCTCTGCTGAGGGCTTGTGAGCTGCTAGCCCTTTGCCAGCAAGTGTAGGGGCAGGAGGTAGGGGTGGTGTGAGAGAGGGGCTTTCCCCTGCTGAAAGCTTGTCACCCGTCAGCCTGTCTGTCTTGGCAGGATCCCATTACCTGCAAGTGTAGGGGCAGGAGATCTTTTCTTTGCTTCAGCATTGATACCATCATTGTAACCAAAACTCATTTCGGTGGTGGCTTACGTAGCTGGTTGTTGTACCCTGCAATGCTTCCAGCTATTATCAGCATCATGCTTGGCATCAGCGGAAGAGCCAGCAAAACCGTCATGTCTAGGTTCACTTTGTTAGTGTCAATGATATCTTCCCACTTTTTTAGCTTGTGACTTTGTCTGGGTTGGCAATCTAACTTTCAAGGAGAACACCAAGCTCTTCCAGCACCTGTTCTGCGCCTCCTGCCGCACCAACAATGTTGCTCCTGATGCTGGCTTGGGCCCCTAGAATGAAGTAAACATAGGCGTCGATGCTTTTGTTCAGTTTGGCCGTGCCTGCCTGTATCAATCCGCTGCCCGCACCCCTGCAACCGCTCGCAGGGACAAACCACTTATACTGACCTGCCCCGTCGTTTCTTAAGAAATAGTAGTGAGCCCTCTTTCTGTCTGGCCTCGTATGTTTGTGTTTCTGGCCAAACATTATGTCTTTGGTGTATTTGCTGTTGAGGCTAATGAAAGAGTCCTGGCCTCTGTGGGTGATATACATGTAGCCATTGCCAAGGCCACTGTTTTTCTCCCTCTTGTACCTGAAGTATTCATTGTCACTAATGCCAAACTCCCGGCAGAGGGCTTCATATTTAACCTTGTCGTAGCGGTTCTTCCAAACCTTAAAAGCACCATTGTCTTCAGACCAACCAAATTTAAAAGAGAATCATTTGACAGAGTTTGACATATGGCGTAATCATAATCCCACCTAACCGGATTTACTAAGACTGTTTCAGCTTCTTAGTCCCTTCTGGAACCAGGTTTTTTGGATTGGGTTCTATCCGTCCGTCCGGAGCTGTTTCCAGAACATGATAAGATAGATTGTTTTTCAAACTTGGTATAGTGACAACAAGCCATGGCATATATATGCAGATTGACTTATTTTTCATTGAATCCAATATGGCCATTGGGTGGCCATTTTATGCATAGGGATATAATTTACACTCGCCCTGAGTTGACATTGATACATCCACTATCATTTTTACAACATGGTTTAAAGATTGTGGCTATTTTGTAGTTTTTGTCGATCTGAAGCAGACTTTCTGCCATGACTAGATCGATTTCAATAAAGTTTGGCAGAAGGACAAAGTACTGATACAATGGAATATGTATGCCCCATAGTAATTTTGAATAATTGTTTGTCGACCTCTAGCCAGTGCCCAGATATGCTGGTCACTACTAGATAAAGTCAAGATTAGGGATTTTTGGATTGCAATCAGTCCAAAATTCAATCCTGAGCTGTTTTTCAAACTTGACAGGACAGAACTAATTTGTCTAAAACTTTGAAAAAGATACATTATGGCATACATAACCGTGTTGGATTATCTTCTCACAAAATCTAATATGATGGCCATTTTGTGCAAAGAGCTATCATGAACACAGGCCTTACTGATTTCATTCAAAGTTGATGCAAAGACTTGACACTTTGACTTATGACTTATACTTGTATTTCAATTTGTTTTTCGACTCTGTAAAGTATTTGCCTTAATTAAATTGCACTTTATTCATAAGCACGTCAATTTGTGCTGATACAGATTTCAGTCATTTGGTATTCTTGTACTTCGGGGAATGTGAGTTGAGGCATCTGTCTTGATCATATTGTTTTCAATAACTGAAGCTGACTTACACGTTGTCGGTTAGAAGCACCACTCAAAATCTTAAATTAAATCCAACCATTTAACAGTTTGAGTTATGTCCATATAGAGGATATTACGATTTACCACTCTGCGGATCTGCCGTCAAAACGTAATGATTAATTAATCATGCAAATCTAGGTTTGTAAATTGCAACGAGTTCAGAAGTTTTCGACTTTATTTCACCCTTTATTTTTAGCACTGGGTAGCTTTTAGATGTAGACATTATTGCACAATGTTCAGTACGGTCAAAATAGTGACTAACACAAGTGGTTCGTACATCAAAAATTACTTCTTTGGATGGTTTTCCTGGGATTGTACCACTCCTAGAAACCAGGATTGTGACCCTTGTAAATTTACAGTAAGTTATTTGTCTCCACATATCGCCTTTTTGGACAAATTTTAATTTAAGCTTGCCATCCGCAGTAAGGAGAATGTTTCAAGCTTTGCAACGATGGGTCAGCTGTTCTTTTCGATCATCAAAGCACGATTGAGCACAATTTTTTTTTTGGTCACGGTGCATTTCCCTGTACGATTGACCCTTCGCTAAAAAAAACATACGTCAAATCAATCGCCGAGAACTTAACAGAAAGCTTCAAAAGAGAACAAAGAAAGTCCAATAAGTCTTTTTCAATCATGGTCAAGGGGAAAGAAACTCAGAAAACTATTCCTGAAGAAATCCTTAATTTTTGACATGGTAGAACGTTGCAAATCGACTCGGGCTAAGACACGTCTGGGTAGTCAACAGTTTCACTGGATAGGTGGATCTGTGAGGTCAGTCGCGATTTCAGCATAACATTTCAAAGCAAACCCATGCAACTTTTAACGTTCATTACATGTACAGTATGTGATTGGTTCTTGCCTTAACCTCATTTCATATATGGTACGCCATTGGCTCTTCCCTACTATCCTCTATACGGCATTACCTGGACTGTTTAAAAGACAGTTTGCAGTATCATGATGTTCTAGGTCTTAGTTCTAAATATAGCGATACATATAAAATAATGCACATACATTTGTCTCTATATATGACCTACTATGGGCATCGGTGTTTATTTTTTTGTTTTTATCTGTACAAAGCTATTACTCAGAAATTTAAGAACTGAATTAATTAAAACTCGATACAAGGGTGAGGTACTATGAAGTTCACATACTACTCAATTGCTGTTTTTGATAAGATCAAATATGGCCATCTCAGTACGAGATTGCAGACTGTTAGAACGATGTCAATAAAAAGGACCTCATTTTACTTCCAAAATCTACTCTCTAGGACTTTGGAACCTTAAAGGTAGAGGTTATTGATTTTATCAGATGTTTACTTGTAGCCATGAAAGTAACTAACTGCTTTAATAAATTTCAGATAAAAGTATTTTGAACTTCTTCAGTCTCTCTTGATGAGGACTTTCGCCCAGTTTAAGCGATGTATTCATTGCTTTCCTTCAATTAAGTTTGTGTGTGCGATGTGTGATAGTGAGCATACGTGAGTGAGTGCTTCACGAACACTACAACGATGTTGTGAGTTCGAATCAGATTGAAAACAAGCCGTATTTTCATGAACAGGCTTGATAAGTGAGCAGTTGAAGGGCCTTTTAAGTTATGAACAGTCAAGAAACTTCTGGTCGTGGCACATACAAAAAAAGGATTGCGTGTTTCGAGTTCGAACTTTCTACCTTCATAAGATTGGAAGTCGTCTTATAAAGAGTGGAGGCCTGTCACAGTACTGAAATATAGCAAATCTTTAAGTATAGATGCTTTGATTGCTTTCATGAGTTTTTTCCTTGCCTGATCAAAACTGTTGACATTAACATTTCTCAGACTGACTGGAACCATTTTGTTTTAAATTTTGTCAGTCCACTCCTCTTACATCCAAAGACCATATTCAATTAAACTTTAAACAAACACAAGGTGCTATGAGGAATAGCTTTGACGATTTATACATATGTTTCCCAGACACACAAGAAAAAGCTTCTTAACCGAATCTTCCAGATGCGACTATTTCCTTCTGATGGCATTTCTATCACATGAGGCTCTACAAAGGTATGTCCCCCTTTTAATGCGAGGATCCATATTGGCTGCACAGATCTTCATGTGAAGCATATTGGTTGGGGTAGACTAATCATGGTAGCACATACCACAGAGGGTTTTATCTTCGGTTTGCCTCTTTGTGATAGTGAATCATTTTCTAGTGCTCATACCTAGGTCTTCTTCATGCTGGTACAGTGTACCTTGTTGGGCTTTATGCCACCTCACGGGTACCAATCACTCCACAGTATGGGTACAAAGATGTTCAGTGATTTCCTAAGGGTCCGACCACCACCTCTTAACTGATGTTTCAGTCGAGGTAGGTGAAGGTGTGTTGTGGTCTCAATTGTCGTTGGTGTAATTAAAATGGGGACTCCTCAGATGAGTTGGTTCTGAACACAAAGTTCCGATGAAGTGTCCTCGATTAAAGGTTTAGGGTTTCCCATCTCTCTATGTTCATCGCTATTGGGTATATTTCTTGTCTCATTTTTGTTTGAGTGGGCATGTATTTCAGATTCACGTTATTGTTACATCTGAACCTCACTAGATCTCTTACTTGTTTTTGGTTGATCCATGTTCCTGACTGTCCCTGTGATATACTGTTTGCTTACAGGAAAATCGGGTACCATGACTCACTTTTGGCTGTTGTAGCTCCATGTACTTCATCCGCATTGCTCGTTTGGCCTGTTGTGTTCCTTGGGTCAAGCCTGGGCCCTCTCGGTTGATCCAGTCTCATTTAACTTTTCCCGAGAAGTTACTTTTTTGTCTTGGCTTTTGGCAATTTTATTCTTAGGGCAGAAGTTGTGAAAATACACTACTTCGCCAAAGCCAAAACATTCGAGACGCCTTGGAGAAGGCAATCGACTTCACAGCTTTGAGAGCTATGTAACCATGCCAGTGAGTCCTTTCATTTGCTTGGTCACTGCCTCCAAGGTGGAATTGAGAGTACTGATCCTGGAGATGTTAGAATTATCCCTTTCCATACGCCCCTCCTGGCGGGCCATACGCCTGTCGTTGTCCAGACTTGAGTCAAGGTTTTGCTTTTCTGAACCTTCATGCCGATAGTCAATTGAGCTGTTATTCAATTGGAGTTGTCTTCCTACCTTCTCCTTTGATGTGGATTGCACCGAGAACATCCCATCCTCACAGTTGCTGTTAGGTAAAACGTTGCATACCTCACGTTTTGGTGACTTATTGCTGTAGATTTCATGTGCATTGGATTGGTGTACATGCACTTGGTCATCCGTGTCGTCCATCACGGATCGGTGCTTGCCTTTCACTGCTTTGCCAGCTTGCTATCCGTGCAACCTGTGCAGAATTTCATTATTGCCTGCCTGTCAGAGCGATCCGAGAAATCTGGGAATGACTGTGTTACCAAAGATAGCACACGGTCCGCCCATTCATCGAGTGTGTTGTTGGGTGTTTGATGGATTGGCGGAAATTCATGAGCGCTGCTCCAGGGAGCTCGCATTAGCCAAAGCGTTTCTCCAATTCGCGATCAGGTCTTTGTAGCTGATGTTTTTACCTTGCCGCTCAATCAATAAGTTGTAGAACCAGCACAGTAGAACTATCACAAGTATTTTTTGCACTCGTTCTCTGTCCAGGTTCCTTTATGTACGAATCGAACTTGGTGTAGAAAACTCCCCTTTTCATGATGCTTCCACCTGTAAAAAAAGAGTCTTGGGAATCGATCCCCTCCTTCTAAGGAGAGACCCCTTTGTCTGGGAATATGTGTTAGGGGTTATCCTCACTTGTCTCGTCGGAGTTGGAGTTCGGCACCAAATTCATCTTTGTGGCACAATCTAAATTCCCTTTTCGTGTTTGGGGCTTTGCATTAGTACCTGGTTGAACCGATCTCTGTCAACCCTTTCCTTTGCCCTATCATATCTGGGTGGGTCATTCCTACTGGGGAATCCCTCCGCTGACTTGATAGATCAGGTGGTGGTGGAGTACAGTACACACCTGACCCTCTAGGGTATGGACTGCTCGTCTATTGAGATCGCCCCAGTGGGTATCTTTCTCATTTTCGCTGTCACTAAGTTCCCTCCAGAATGTGTTCGACCTTCTTCTTGGTGAAAAGTCTAAGTCTGGCCCTCGAGGTTCCCTTCTCTCTTGACGAGACCTTTCCCAATCTCCCTTTCTGGAATGGTAACAACATCTGGTGTCGCGGTACTCCCAGTCCGACAGAAAATTGTCGTCCTCAGACAGATAATATGAAGATTTCACCCTTCTCCTGGTGCCTGCCTCCCCCCACTGCAGGCACTCTCGTCCTATTTGTTATCCTCCACATCCGAGGCTCTTGACCTGTGGCTGTTATTTCTTTTTCTCACTTCGTTCACATTCTAGGGAGAGTCTGTCCACCTATCCGCCAGTTCGGGTACATTGGGATGGACGACAGCAATTCTCTCTAATCCCACTCCTTAGTGGTCTTTGTCACCCTGTCATCTCCCCATCGCCTAGGTGGTCGCTATGTTGATCTTCCCCTCCTCGGGCCTCTGTTCTCATGGGCCTGAAGGTAACCATCTCATAAACGTCCTTGGAGGGTTCGAACTTCTCTATGCCTTTCATCATTCTGCAACTCTGCAAGGTTCAGACCTTCATCAAGCCTGTAGCCAGAAAAGAACTCACACACAGTACTTCAGTTTCAATGTACCTGATTGAGTATACGATCTCCAAGTATTTTCTATGCAATTGTATCTAATGTGTGTTCACAGAATGCCAGGTACAATAAAAATGCATCAGGATCAAAACACCAACTTCTTTTAAGTTTATAGTATAAGAGACTCCAACAAACAAGAGCTGCAAAGCAGTCAAAGTCTTTGTTATACTTACGAATGAAGTGGAAAATACTCTAACGAAATTGATGTTATGTCGAACTTTACCCTCGAAGCCGCACTTTTCAATCCCTGGTTCTCGCAGTAGTGGAGTTCTAATTCCCGTCAAACACATGGCCAGTACGATGTTTGATTTCTATAACATTAATTACACAAACTGATTTCAATCTTTTGTCACTTTTTGCTAATCCTGCAAACAGAGGTTATAAAATCGTTTGATTGACGGTCGGTTCAAATTGCCAACAGTCATTTATTCCCCAGCACGACACTCGAATTTCCTTAAAAAACGTCTTCCAGTCACGCTCGATCGGCAGCAGCTTCGTGCTGACCGCTTGGCAGTCTGTCAGCGTTTTTGCGGTCGGAAAAAAAAAGTGGCATTTTCTGAAGCGTGTCCCCTCATGTTACCTGCTTGGTGTCCACTTACACAGTGAACGCCGCCATAGGTTGGCGCCCTTTTAAAGGGAGGCTCCGCCTTTAATAGAACGTTTGTGTTTTGAAAAAAGGATAATTTACAATCATACAGAGTTGGCGCAACTTGTTTGTTCTGTTTTACATATACTGGAACTTGTGCATTTTCCCAAAGTCGCGTTTGGTGTATTTTAAGACACCTAGCTATTGTTGTTGTAATTTCGCCTTTTGCCATTACAAGATAATGATGTTAATGTGATCCCGTGATCATGCTTTGATATCTAAAACTCATATCAATTAAGGTCGCTAGGGCATCGTCATTCTTACAGCTACCATTAACAGCCTGTGACAACCATCTGTCTTCCATAAATATTTACCTGATTGATGTTCTGTTCGGGTTTGTAGAGGAATGAGACTCCGTTATCTTGCTGTTATTTCACTCCTTTATTCCATTTCATAGGGTCATTTCATTATTGGCACTTTTCCTTACATTGCTTTGTATAGCTTAACAGACTATGGCAGGTATCGTCCCGGCCAATACATATTTTTTTTACTAAGTGTATCAATAAGTAATATATATCCGTTTATTTGACGGTTTTTCATTTTTGAATTCTATCGTAATCATAAACACATAAAAATGGTTCCAAATGTTGTTTGTGTTAGTAGATAAAAGCTAGTTTGTTATGTGTTGCTTGACCAAGAGTGAATCCTTTAATCAATCATATGCATTTTTAGGATATATTGATACTTATTAATTGATAACAAAGCCCTTTCAAACTGCAGAGTGGCCCAGTGATTATCCTACAGACAGCCTAGATCTACAAGACGACATGGACACTTGCTGCAGATGTTATCATACAAAGATTTAACAGTCAAGAAAGATTCAATTTAGCAGTATTAATTACAAAGCATCGGAAGTCGCTTCTATAATGAACATGGGAGCATTGTGGCTCATATTTGGTGCTATGAATTTTATGTCAAGTGCAATTCTCAGACATGTCGACAAGTTTTCTGCATATTAATTGAATTTTGACGTTTCAAGAGCCAAGGACGACTGTAAGGCAATTTTTATCTTCATTTCCATAGACCACTTATGTCCATATACATTGTATAAAGTGAACTTTATTGGAGTGGTTCGCCAAAGGCAGCCCTCTGGTTAATAGGGTCATGAGCCATTACGTTAAGTCAACTTTATTCTAGTGGGCCACCAAAGGTGGCCCGTCGGTAAAGAGGGACGATCATGGCTATTGCATAAAGTAAACTTTACTGGACAGGGCTACTGAAGGCGTGCGGCCATTAAGATTGCCATGGGGTATTACATTAAGTCAATTTATTGTAGCCGGCCGCCGCAGGCAGCCCGCCAGTAAAGAGGGTCGATCATGGCCATCGCATGAAGTAAACCTACCCAAAGGCGTCTGCCCGTT
>LD347926.1:183023-201237 GCA_001465055.1 Ptychodera flava | reverse complement strand
ACTTGGAAAAGGAACATAAACCTATGCAACTCATACTGTTTACAGTACAATTAGTCACAGACAGGTATTTTGTACCCTTGTTTCTTTTTTCAAATGCCGTATGTTGTGGGTTCGAACCCGATCGAAAACTAGCCGTATTGACTTCAATATAGTTACTTCTTCTGACAAAGTTCCAATTTCGAGCGGGGATTATATCATTCATTATGACTTATATCATGTATTTTCATAGTTCTTGCCTTCGTTTGTCTTTCATCATAACCTCTCATCATAACCTCATATCAGTGAAGTTAAATAGGACCTTCAACATTTGAAACTGCGCTACTTTCAAATTGGAAGGGTTCGTCAGTTTAGAGTTGTCTTATGGTCTCAACACAATTTATCTTATTTGGGTTTTTTCCTGTTTCTATAATTACGCAATCTCTTCACAAAATGGTGTGGTCTTTTCATCTATGACGGTAGCTGCCTGTTTTGCCTGCAAGAAAGATGCTGTCAAGCTTGTCCTATTTAGTATTTATTTTCATGGAATGCAGGAGTGAAATAAAATTGTTTAACATACAATGCAAGAACAATTGTACTAATTTGAACATTATAAAAATTACAAAGTCGTCTAAAGTATGGATGCAATACTTAAACATTCCGCGATTGGAACGCATTAACAGCTTAAGCTCATGACATGTTATCAAATAATGTCTGACCAATCCTTCTAAATATCGATGAATGTGTCTGTGTTGGAGTAAATGACCGTATGTTGCCCTCTGAACAAGCTCATGTCGATCAATGATGGTGATATTTTTTTCGAATGCAGATGAATTATTTGTTCGTTTTAAGTTTTCCTCTATTTTTGTATTTATTTTTAATTCACCCACGTTTGATTTTCATTTTGACTGAAGTGACAAGTGTTATGTATATGAGTGATCGAGAACAGCTGACGAACTCGAAACTGAGAATGCAAAGTACTGCAGGTGTCTTGCCGCGCGCCCTACAGGAAGTAAGAAACCAAAACACTGTGCGTTAAGAAACCAAATCACTGCGATAAACACTTATCTCCGGGTAAGCAGGCTGTGTCGGCAGTAAGGGAACCAGATATCACGTCAAAATTGTGGATTGACAACACTGTCAGGTGTCACATGTCTGGCGTTGATATCTGTTGATCTCAAAGAAACCAACTCTGCAAAACATTGTCCGGAAGAAGGTCAGACGTGATCAAAAAACGCAAAAAATCCTCATTAAGGCTACGTTCACTTATAATGGTGAGGGGTTGCCTGGAAGAATTGCGATTGAACTCTTTTTTTAGATGTCCCCTCAATACGCTAAAAAATTTCAATTCCCTACTCTATATGATCCAAACTCTTTCAAGTCCCCATACTATCATGTAGCAGCATAATATTTATAAGCTATGAACGCACCGAAAAAATAAAAACACGTATTCTGCAGTTCTGCTTGCAGATGTTCGACACTATCTCGATTTGACACACACACACACACACACACACACACACACACACACACACACATATATATATATATATATATATATATATATATATATATATATATATATATATATATATATATGTATGATTATGGATGTTGTCAGCTGTTTGAAGAGCTATATTCATTTCAAAATGCATCAGTGAACTTTTTGGGATTTATCAGTCGACTTTAGTTAATATCCAAATCTGGTCTGATCAAATTACTGAAAAAATTACCAATAGTTTCACGCATTCATGCAAGTTTTGATGTTTTCGCAATAAAGTCATGAAATGCGACAGAATGATTCCACATTTCGTATAATTATTACTGACATCACAGGCTACCCAGACAGTATTAATAAGCTTATTATTGAGTTTTTCTCTCTGTTTTTTCTATCAGTTCCTCTCCTTTTCTTCATCACAGTCCCTCTATGGATATAGGGACTGTGTCTTCATGCTCTGACTGATAGGAGTAAATACAATAAACGGTTATGTAATCTAACCCAGCCTCTTTACTCTTTATTCATTTTACACCCATTGCAAGGACGTTTATCTCTCATATACACATCTTGTAATTAATTAGTCAACACAACTAATTATGCTAATCTGTGGACTTATCAAGGGTTGGTCAACATTGGAAGGATAGAGATGCAAATGAAAAAGGAGAAGGTATGAAGGTCTTGGGAAACGTGTCCCCAGGACGTCCGTAAACCTTGTGGACGCTTATATATTCATGATATGCGCAAACAAACACTCCTCATTATTCAAAAATAAACGGGAATTTGGATCGAAAGGAACGCTGGAAACGCGCATGGTTTTTCATTGCCAAGTCCAAATTCAAACAAAGCCAAGCAGACACGGCCCTGCTCCACGTAACAAATGCCACCCAGAAAGTATCGACTGACCAAGCAGAAAAAGATCGCCGGAATGGCCATTTTATGAGCTTTTCGACAAAATTATATAGATGTATGTTTCACGTCGTCAACGTCGTTTACTTTGAGTGTATTACCAAGTATAATTTACAAACCGCGTTGTGATTCAAGGCACTGTGGTGACACATTAGCAGCAGAACGCAATGGAGAATTTTTGCCAGCACTGTTAATTTTAAACCAGTCACCCTCATTTCTCTGCACTCGCTATTAACTCCATGTCTGCCAGTAACATATCGTTATATTCTGTCTCAAACTACGTACCAGCGACAGGCCTTTGACGTCAAAGTCGGTTGTTTTCTGATATACGGTAGCAATCAATCTGATGACTAGAATGACTCTACGGCTTCAAAGAGCTAATCTGGGTGATTATGGCTTTGCTATAATCATTGTTAATGTCTGGGAGGACACGGGGAAAAGGGTTTAGACCTTGACATGTGTGGGTCACCATGCGCCACCTACTACCACTGGCTGGATGCACTTGTGACGTAACCTTATCTACCAACTGCCCTCATTTACCGTTATCTACACAATTTGCGTAACCCTATCCACGTCATCATCCATGCGCATATCAGTGTGAGCAAAGCTATAGCTCGTCCATTTCAACTTCTGCCACGCTCAAGTTCACACCACAAAATTCACCATGCCAAAAAACGAAGAAAAGCAGGGGCCGCACCCAAGCGGCCACCCGTACATCGACGAGGTCGAAGAGACGCCCAGCGTACCTCGACGAACAGCTACAGCTACTCCAGTCAGTACCGATGGAAACCACACCAACCAACCCTGCCGGCGTCGTGCCGACCCCGGAGAAAGTGTCGGTGGTGTAACATGGACTACCATGTTAGTTCATGGTCATATGACCATGGTCAACCTTGGTAGTTCATGGACGACCATGTTTGTTAAATGGCACAAATTACTATGGTTGTCCATGGTCACCAACCATGGTCAACCACGGTAAACCAAGGTAGTTAACCATGGTTAACCATGGTTGACCATGGGCATCAAACGTGGTTGACCATGTTATTAACCTTGGTCAACCATGATCACCGTCAAATGGTATTTGATGGTTTTTGAATCCAAACCTTGGGTCGAAAATTGTCAGAATGGAAAAAATCTTGGTATAAACCTCACCAAAACTCTGCAAAACACCAGTGATCCCTGACTGGTGTCATTATAACTTGACAGACTCGCTTAAGGATCAGCAAACTTAGCCTCCATTATAGTGTCCACTACAATAACAGCCAAGCCCTTCAGATTCTATCAAAGATCATCCTCCAACATCTTCTGAGTGTTTCCCTTAATGTTCGATGAGCAAGAAAATCCAAAATTTCTCCCAAAATTGATGTTAAAAACACAGCTACTTTTCCAGTTGTTCACTGAACAGACAATCTGTTTGAAGTGAATTTTTAAGATGGCTGCTTCAAATGAGCCAATCAAATGCATTGCTTCATGACATGTGACATCATGGTAAAGGGTCAAAGGTCCAATGACAATGGACCTATGACCTTGCCTATGTTGATATCATATTTCGAGGCAAACATTGAGTGGGACTGAGATAGTTGAACTTCATGCCATTGCAGCAGTGCTTTCATGCCCTCCATGTCAATAATTCCAAGAAATTCAGCTCTATATTTGTCCACAGTCTTCTGACATGAACAAGAATACAGCAAATTGGTCTAAGCTTCTCGGGCAACGACATTAATTCTCTCTAACAACTGTGAATGATGTCAAGAGGCTCAACTATGTAAATATAGGAGTGTATATACATACAGCCTATTATCAATATGATCATCAAGAAAATTGGGCTTCAAAATTAAACTACCATGAGTCATCAAATATCATGGTCAACCATAGTTGACCATCGGTAACCACGGTCATAAATACAATCAGTCATCAAATACCATGGTCAACCATGGTAGCCGATATCCATAAACAGGTCAGCCATGATAGACCGTGGTTAACTGTGGTAGACCATAGCATTAGAATGCCTACTGTGGTCTCATATGATGGCCAACCGTGGTAGTTCATGGTCAAACATCAAAAACCATCAAATACCTTGTTGACCATGGTACACCACAGTTGACATTTTGCCGGGGGACTACCGCCACAGTGGCAGCCGATCCAGGCATACCAGACCACGTCGCCAAACTAATAGAAACCAGCATTGCAAGCGCCATTGACTCAATCCGACGCGAACTACGGCAGCCAACTACCAACACTATCCCACCGCCCGACCTGCAAGTCCAGCCAACTGATACAGCTGTTGGTGCAATATCACCCGCTTCAGTCATCGTCACAGGACCGACGACACTCGGCGCTCCATTCTGCTCCATGGTTACTCAAGTTCACCCAAGTAATCATCCCGCTAATCACGTTAATGAATATCAACCTGCCATTACAGCTGCTCCACCCAACTCGACCACCAGTGCTGGCGCTACGCACATCCGGGACTACCCTACCGATGGTGGTGCACCTCATAACAAAAATCCGGGCAATATGGCTGCGCCCTACGTTCAACCCGCCCAGCGAGCTGGCCTCAACGCACCGCCATGGAGCCCACCTCCTAGAGCCGGGCCAATGGGCAAATCTTCTGCAGCAATACCCCCAGCCGACCTACTACTGCCATATGTCGACCAATCAACACTCAACGCCTTGGCTAACCTCGGTAAATTCATCGAACTTGGTGACTTGCACCCTGATGACCTAGCTCCCGACTCAACCCAGGCTACCAAGACACAAGTAGCTTTCGATCCAGACAACCTTGGCGTAGCCACATTCACAACCGAGGTGAATCTGAAAATTATCGACAACTTTGACACCTGGCTACAGTGCTTCCTCGTGTTTTTCTAATATCGAACATTCTACTACCCACATCTAGCGATCCCCATGGCCACCTACCTTCGTTTCCTCGCCTCCAAAGCTGCCGCCTACAAGCCGGAGGCCTGGCTCGCGTACGACAAATTCTTCCGTCTCAAAGCTGCCCGCTACCCAGACAGGGCCAACTGGAGCAAACCAAACCCAGACCTCAATTTCCAGGACTTTATAAACCAGCCATACCTCCTGCGTTCTTCCTGCTTCGCCTGTGGCCAACATGGTCATGTGAAGACTGACTGCCCAAACATACGCAGCAGCGACACCGACCCATTCTACTGGGAGAGCCCAGCGAACAAGAAACAGTATGACCAACCTCAGGTATGTCGATCTTTCAACCGAGGCTCATGCAAGACCCACTGCCAATATGGCAGGCTACACAAGTGCTCTGTGTGTAACGCGACCGACCATAATGCTCTGCACCACCACCAAAGCAACAATCAAGAGACCCCTCAGCCCTTCCAAGGGAGCGACCAGCCACACAGCCACAATCGCAATGCTACAGCCGACAATGCCAATCAACCTCACTAAACTCTCAGCTGCCCTGCACAACCCGTATGAGTCGACTGTTTAATTTGGGGGGCATAGCTTCTGCAGTGACGCCACCACAACCACTGCCAAAGCCGGCTTACCTGACTGACTCACAAAGACACTGGGCAGATGAAGGAGTGACGCGTACCAGATCTACATCAAGACACCATGGGAGACCCTCTATGTAGCACCGAAGGTACTCGTGGCTGGTAACATTTGATGCAGGACTCTGTTCTCGCTGGACAATTCCAATGATGGAATGGCCCTACACGAACTATAGAGACATAAAACACTAAGAACAATGAACATATACTATGAGACATTTCCCAGTGGCGCATGGTCACCAGGGGGGAGGGGGTGGGGGGGGCTGTGTTACTGCCGCACCGCAGTCATACATGCCTGCGGTTTGGCCATAATTTGGGGGGTACTGTCATGGGTCTGCTGTGGGCGACCGGTAACACGTTGCCCGATGCACATACCCAGAGCCCGGTACCGCCATCAAGGTCGCTATGACGCCTCGTCGCCCCAGCCATGGCAGTGCATGCATATCCCGGATTTCGGCCAAACACTTGTCTCCGTGTCATTCCTTTGCATTAATGGGTGATTATGGTTTTGCTATAATCATTGTTAACGTCTGGGAGGACACGGGGAAAAGGGTTTAGACCTTGACATGTGTGGGTCACCATGCGCCACCTACTACCACTGGCTGGATGCACTTGTGACGTATCCTTATCTACCAACTGCCCTCATTTACCGTTATCTACACAATTCGCGTCACCCTATCCACGTCACTATCCATGCGCATATCAGTGTGAGCAAAGCTATAGCTCGTCCATTTCAACTTCTGCCACGCTCAAGTTCACACCACAAAATTCCCGCCAATCCTCCGCAAAAGAAAAAATAAATAAATAAATAAATAAATAAATAAATAAATAAAGCCTCGCTGCAGGCTAACAGCTCACAATAAAAGATATGGTATGTCTATATACCGCTTGCTCTATACAATAAAGTTCCAGGGGGTACTGTCATGGGTCTGCTGTGGGTGACCAATAACACGTTGCCCGATACACGGTACCCAGAGCCTGGAACCAACATCCAGGCCGCTATGACGCCTTGTCGCCCCCGCCATGGTAGTGCATGCATAACCCCGGATTTCGGCCAAACACTTGTCTCCGTGTCATTCCTTTGCGTTAATCGCCGGTTACTTTTTTCGCCTAATAAAAGAGAGTTGGTCGCTACATGGAGCTAGTTCCCAGCTCTATGGTCGCTTCGAGTCTAAGGAATTCATCGATTTTCGATGGCGCCTTATGCTGTTCGTGTACACTTCCCGAACGAGGCAGCGGATGGGCTATAAAACTTCTTTTGTACTGTTAGGCTAGCTGTGGATTTTCTGACGAGATTTCTTCCTTTTACAATTTAGTTTGACTTTTACGTTTTTGCACCACAGCCATGGGAACGTCCATGTTCTGCCCGCCAGCACGCTTGTTGCAACTTTGTTCATCGATATTTCGAAACGTTTCCACCCAAATTGCAATTGCCAACACTCATCAACAGCTTGGTTATTAGGGGCCTACCACGACCAGAAATCCGCTCAAAAAGCAACAAACTATCGCCGTTTTTCCAGCTTTTTTCCGACATGACTACTTGCAGACCGTTCTTTTTTCTGGCGTACAAGCGATGGGCAAGGCTCAGGGCAGCCCGTCACTAAAGTCACGTCAGCGGTGACCTCGCAACTTCTGAACACAAACTGACATCTCCGATGATGTCGGCCACTACGCTAAGAAGCAAGTGACAATTTTTACCAGCACTTTGAATTTTCTAAACCAGTCACCGTCATTTCTATTCACTCGCTATTACCTCCATGTCTACCGGTAACATATCGTTATAGAGAAGTTTAGTTGCACGTAATTACATTCCATCGTCAGTACGGGAAGCGTCTTTGTCACGTGATAACCAGACTTCGTGTACGTGTAGAACAGGCATTCCTGAACGGCAAACAACACCTCTACACATACAAAATGTAGTCATAATTACGTGTAGTAATTTTTAGATATTTTTGATGATTTTAGCGAATTAAGACAGGAAACCTTGTAAACTATCATTGATAACATCTTTGATATCATAATATTTCACAGAGTTTGCACGAGCGCAAGAAGTACTTGCTATATGATTTCCTTACATCAACGAAATGTTGTCTCATTCCACTTGTTATCTGACGCCGCCCTAAGGATTCCCTCAAACCACATAAATAACTGTATCAAAGAAAATCGGCCGATTTAATTCGAGGATATAACAAGCTAGAACAATCCTGTCATAGAGAAATTAATGTTTCTTAAAACTTAAACGAATTTCCCATGTTTCGAGAAAAAATACAGCAAAATTATCGAGAACGCACAGCTAAACTGAATGACTGACAAAACCTTAGCAACACCACCCGATTGAGAGAACCACTATTAACCACACGAACTTTGACCCCGGTCAAAATCAGACTTGCCCCTGGACAATATGTTTACAAGTTTGCCCGCATATAAACAACGTAAAGGTCAAAGGTTTCAACTTCCGACTTCCTGCTTTACGGAAGTCCTCATGCCATGAACTGCACGCAAGGCACTGGTAGGGTTTGCACTGTTCGCGACCATATACACGTTTGAAATTAGAGTAGCTGGCTCCCCTTGGCCATCGAAATACACTGGTTGCAGTAAATTTTAGATTAATGGTCGTGAATGGCAGCAATTTAGTAATTTCTGAAAACATTTCAGTAGAGCTTCTTACCTTCCAATTTTAGTAACCTTTCCTATCTTTCGCGATGTTGACCAACCCGTAAAATCCCTTATAAGTCCACAGATTAGGATAATTAGTAGTGTTGACTAATTAATTACAACATGTGTGTATGAGAGATATAAGTCCTTGTAATGGGGTGTAAAATAAATAAAGAGTCACAGAGGCTAGGTTAGGTTATATAACCATTTATTTTATTTACTCCGATCAGTCAGAGGATGAAGAAAGGGAGAGCAAATGATAGAGAAAACAGTGAGAAAAACTCAATAATAAGCTTATTAATACTGTCTGGGTAGCCTGTGCTGACATTAGAGCTGTTGGATGTCATAAAACGTTATTCATTTTTCATTAAATTACCTATCGAACTATAAATCTGAAAAAGTAAAAAAGATAACAGGGAACCAAGATATTTTCACCGCCCCCCCCCTCTTTATACGTTTGGCAAAACTTTCAAAACCCCCTCTCCTGGCCTTGAAATTTTCAAATCCCCCTGAAGTCCTCAAGCCCCTCTACCACCATTATTTGTGATTTCAGCCTAATGAGGCCCGCAATAAACAGTAAGCGGGATATATGATTTCTTGTGTTGTCTTGACTACTTCTAACCTCCTTCTAGACACTGTTTCAACTTTCTTAGATTCGATTTCTTTGATATTAACTGATTTCACATCCCAGACGATAATTTAGCGAAATGGTATACTCAAGATATTCATAACGCAAAGAAAAAAAGAAGGAAAGCTGAACGTATATGGCGGAAAACCAAGCTGGAAATTCATCACCAGATCTTTCGTGAACAGTGTCATCTTGTCAGTCAAGCCATTAGAAATGCTAAAAAGTCATACTACAACAACCTCATTGCAGACAACTCGGGTGACCAGAAATCGCTCTTCCAGATCTTCTCTGCTCTATCGGGTAAACCAAAAGCTAATGCTCTACCTGTCCACACCTCAATCAAAGAACTTGTAGAAGAGTTCAGCCATTTCTTCGTCACCAAAATTTGTAATATGCGTTCCAGCCTGGACTCTATCACACATCAACAGACTTTGATTTCCTTGAAGTTGTCACGGCATCATCGTTTTCTACATTTCATCCTGTAAGCAAGGACAGTATCATGAAGATCGTATCCAGTTCACCATCAAAGACATGTCTGTTAGATCCTATTCCTACTTCACTTCTCAAGCAATGCGTTGATAAACTCATGCCAATTTTAACTGCTATCATCAACCTATCACTCACTACTGGAACTGTACCCCAATCACTCAAAAGTGCAGTTGTCTCACCAATTCTAAAGAAGTCGTCATTGGACAGTAATATCTTCAAAAACTAGCGACCAGTTTCAAACCTCCCATTTCTATCCAAAGTCCTTGAGAAGGTTGTTGCATCTCAACTGATCACATATCTGGGCATCAATTTACTAATAGAACCACTGCAGTCAGCATACAAGAAACATCATAGCACGGAAACAGCACTACTCAAAGTCCATAACAACATCTGCACTGCATTGGATAGAGGTCAATGTGTACTTCTCATTCTGCTCGACCTGTCTGCTGCTTTTGACACCATTGACAATGATATACTCATCACCAGATTATCCAAACTTGGCATCACCGGCATCACATTACAGTGGTTTTCATCATACTTAAAGAACATAACCCAGTCAGTATCCATACATGGTTGTCAGTCAGAGCCTCAACATCTGCAGTTCGGAGTACCTCAGGGTTCTGTACTCGGCCCTCTTCTGTTCTGCATATACATCAAACCTCTTAGTCAACTCATCCGTCACCTTAATATTGATTTCCACCAATATGCCGATGATAATCAACTATACCTGTATTTCTCCCAATCTGACACATTAATCACAGTTAGCAAGATGGAATCAGCAGTTCAAGAAATCAAAACCTTGATGACACAAAACAAACTGCAACTCAATGACAGCAAGACAGAAGTCCTGTTTATCCGGTCACAGTTCAACCGCCTGCTTCGTCCCATCGACCACATAAACATTGGATCCTCCTGCATTCAACTCGCAAAATCAGCCCGCAATATAGGCGTCACTTTTGACGACCAGCACAGTCTACAACACCACATAGCCTTGACCTGCAGATCCATTTATCAACATCTTCGCACAATAGGTCGCATCCGCCACTGTCTTACCGACGAAGCCTGCAAAATTCTTGTTCATGCCATCATTACTACAAAACTCGATTATTGCAACTCATTATTATACGGACTACCTGCCAAAGACATCTTACCACTTCAGCACGCCCAGAACACTGCAGCTAGAATGGTGTCACATACCAGGAAATTCAATCATATCACACCTGTTCTTATAAATCTACATTGGTTACCTGTTGTCTTCAGAATCCAGTACAAGACTCTACTCATCACCTACAAGGCACTTCATGACAGCACTCCAACATATATATAAACCGATATCCCGTACTCTCCGGTCAAATGACAAGGATCTTCTTCATGTTCCACAATGCAGACTGAAAACTTATGGTGAACATGCCTTCTCGCGTGCTGCTCCACTTAGCTGGAATAATTTACCCTTAGAAATACGGCAGTCTTCCAGTTTGGACAATTTCAAGAAGAACATCAAGACCCATCTCTTCGAAAGAGCCTACTGACACCTTGCCATAACTTTGTACAGCGCCATTGAACACTACTTCATAGTGGATACTGGCGCTTTATAAATTCTTCAGATTGATTGAGAATGAATGTGAGAAGGAATACTTATGTTCTATTCCTCTTAGTACTCTGAAACGTATTAAAAGTAGGGGACTCGATCCCAGTGATCGAATTTGTTCTAGTCTGTAAGAAAATTATGAAGGTATCATAGCCTTTTGTTTCCAATTGAAATTGTAATCTATTAGGTAAATTTCCTGGCAAGACAATATGACCCCTCAATCGTACCTTAATCGGTGAAAATAAATGGCGAGATTACCGTCGACTGACTTTGAAAGTATGTTTTTATAATCTTGTAAGAATTCACACTATCAAAATAATGAATTGACAAACAATCTCGTTAAGGTTCCCGATACCTGTCTACTTGTCTTACATATCACTATTTCTATTTCTTTTGACATTTATATACAGTGGTTCTTATTTGTTTCTTTTGTAATAATAATTTCTTTCAGTTTTGGGTTCATAGCTGTGGTGTTTGCAGATGGGATTCCCTGCCTTTTACGGGCTGGTTTTGGCTTTTACGACTTTTAAACCCGCCACCACAGCTATGGGAACTTCTATAGACATACAGAATCAGCCCGCAAGCACCCTTTGCGCAGGTTTGTTCGACGATATTTCGATAAGTTTTCATCCAAATTACAAATTGCCAACACTCATCGACAGCGTTGTTAGGAACTCACCATAACCAGAATCCGCTCAAAATTCACCAAAATATCACTTTTTCTAGATTTACCAAACATGACTGCCAGGACACCGCCATGTTCCTAGCGTAAAACTGTTGGTCGAGGCTCAGGGCAGCATGTCACTACAGTGATGTACCGGTGACCTCTGTGGTGACCAGCATTTTTACGCTAGCGAAATGGCAGTCTACGGATAGTCATTTAAGAAGTTCCCATCGCTGTGCGTAGTGGCGCGGTTAAAGTCGTAAAAATCAAAACCAGCCCGTAAAAGACAGGAATCTCATCTCAAAACACCATAGCTATTGACCCACAGACGAATTTCTGTTAGCTATAACAGAGTCGTATTCACAGAATTAATGGACGTTTGGCATTCTGTGTACAAAGGAATATTATCGATTTGGCGTACATCAAACAGTTTCGACAGATTACATGTCTTTATAGTCTGGTTAAGTACGGCGCCAGTGATTAGGGAAAAAGTCCCTCATCCCAATAATAAGCACATTATTTTATTTTTGAGTGACGCGGCCTGACCGTTTGACCTGTAAAAACAATCACACTATTCCATGTCAATATTTACTCAACTACTGTTTAGGAGTACAACCCTTTCATATCACGTGAATGCGATAGCTATCTCTGTACAGGCATATTGTAAATTCTTTAGCTCGACTATCATTGTTTAATGCGGTAACTTTGCTGCGAGAATCCTTCACCATAATTACAAAATATACGACCCAATCAACACCAGTTCCATGTGTGTGAGAAACTGGTCAAAATATCATGGATGGATGGATGGCTGGATGGATGGATGGATGGCTGGATGGCTGGATGGCTGGACGGACAGACGGACGGATAGATAGATAGATAGATAGATAGATAGATAGATAGATAGATGGATGTAACGAGATGCAATATGTTCACTATGAGAAAGCTACCTCAATTATCTTTATAGAATTATAGCGGGGTGTTTGTTTTAATTATGTGAACAGCACATTGAAAATTTGTATCAAGTACAATATTGGCAAATGTAAAACGTGTCACGGCTCATCCCTCAAAGTAAAGTTTGCTTAAGGTAGAACGCACCTCGGGGACAGAAATTCGGGCTTTCAAATTTTATCAATTTTCTTCTGACCTACCACTTGTGGGGGCTCATTTTAAAGCTCACGGCCAATGAAAGGTTTTCATGGTCTTAGTTTTTCGAAAATCGAAAATTTTATTTTTTCCCATAGAGTTAAGACAGGGATGGCGGCCATTTCGGATTTCAAATATCGAGAAATCGCAAGATATTTGTCCCTCTAGTACTAAAGTTTGCACGGTGACCCCTGATTTTTATTCTTGCTTTGGTAAGAGAATGGTTGAAAGTTTCACTGAGGAAAGTTTGAGCAAAAGTTTAAGTCTTTCACTTTCGAGGTGCATATTACCTTAATGTGACACTCCCGAAATGCTATTTTGTAAAAAAATTACCTTTCCATACTTCCCAGGCCCAACCTCCTCAACATTTTCTTACTTAAATGTAATACGCGACTCGAAACTAAAATACTGAAATTTTCACTTAACTTTTCCTAAATTTTCAGGCAGATTCCAGATCAAAAATAAAATACATGAGTGGTCACCATGAAACTTTGGCTGGTAGAGAAACAAATTATCCAACAATTTTCAATACTTAGTTTTCAAAATGGCCGCCATCCTTACGTCAGGTCAATCAAGAATATGGATAATTTGATTTCCCTCAAACTAAAACAGTGAAAACTTCAATTACTCCGAGAGTTTCAAAATGAGCCCCTACAAGCAGTAGAAAGAAACATTTTGGAAATTTTAAGAGTCAGAAATATTTTTCCACAGGCATATTCTTCCTTAAGTAACTCCATGAGGGCTTTCCTGGCTCCCTGTTACAAGTTGATCTCTGCTGTACCTTACGCAGTTGCGTTAAGTCTTTTAATAGACTGGCATCTCTGCCTTTTTGGACTAAAACTGTTCTTGTCGGCCATTATGCTGTCGCGGTTCATGTTCATTACTGTGGTTACTTTATATTCTGCGAATTAGGTACCTGAACCTAAATGCTGTATGTTGATTTTTTCATTCTGTAGGCCTAAATAACCTAATACCTGGTATTCCAGATGACCCCGAAAGTGTCGTTCAAATTAATAACAATAAATAGTAGGTGAAAGTTCATAATCGACTTAGCTATGTTTGATTTGTTGATAATGAAAGCGGTCTTTGGAAAACTGAAGCGAGAATCATACATAGCGTTGATGTGGGAGCATAACCTTAACTCTATTTTCGGGATGGAAATTATCTAGGTTAATAACACCATATATTAATCGTTTGTGGATCAATTATATGCTTGTTGATGTGGCCTTTCAACATTTATATTTAGATTTATCCTGGCTTAACGTTTCTGCTAGGTACTTGTAGTTTGTAGTTAGTACGGGAGCAAATGAACAGAAACATTGTAAATGGTATGTGTCAGTGAATTGCAAAATATTATTTCAGTAAATTCAACGACCCTTACAAAATATTAAAAGAAAAATGGAAGTATGATTCGAATAGATACGCTGCTCTGTTTTCAAGATGAAAGGGTGAAAATTACTATGCTGATTTATCGTACCCAGACTGACACGTTAAAATCAGGGTCAAAAGTCGTCCCCTTCAGCTGACGTTTGTTTACATATTTGCGTCGTCACGTCAATTGCATAAGCATATTGAAATTCTTGGCAGAAAGTGAGTCTGAGGATACAGAAGAAGGGTTTTGCAGAATGTAGTAAAATTGCGACGTATAGAAATACTTTTCATACGTCTATCATCTTTCCTGCCTTCCAGGTCGAAAATTTACAAAGGCTTTCCAATCACGTAAGTCAAGAATAACGTGTTGACGGATCATAAAAAATGCTGCTCCCGGCAAATGAAGGAATAACGTTAATTCTTTGGTATCGGTGAAGCACCCATTATCTGTACCTCCGACGGCGTTAAGTCCAAAAAATTATAATATCAGCTATTTTGAATTTGCTTCTTATTTCATTATTGGATATGTTGGATTTAGACCGTTTAGTGAATTCAACACGTTGCAAATTGCAGGTCTTCTGAGATCTCCTCATTCCATCATTATTTGTTATCTGAAAATACGCAAATCCACAGTTCTTGTGTATCGCTTTACAGCTCAAGCGTTGAAAGATGAATCAAGTGAAGCCAAATAAATATAGGAATAGACAGAAAAAACTCATTTGTGCTCATAATGATATCGTGCAGCGAGAATATATGATGCTTTCTATCCTAGGTTACAAAGAAGACGGGGGTTATTTCTTTTTTTGATATTTAATTTTTATTGGCAAACAAAATCACACCTCAAACTTCAAAACATCTACAAACGAAGCAATGTTTGCGCGAGACGGCTATTCTTATTACGATCATATTGTACTGTCTCTCAACAAAGTAAAGAGAGTTCATTTTCATTTCGCACAAGCCGACCTAAATGTTTGCATACTACCGTGTGAAGATTAAGTTGTGCACGTAACTCATTTAACAGTAAAATTGAAACAGATTTGAAATTAAAGATTATGAAAAATAGTGAACCTCAAAGTGTTGTATGAATATGATATAATAATTGTGGATCATGAAATGTTATGGCACGAACTTTAACTTTTGAGTCAAATTGTTTAGTTTTCTTGTGTTTTTGAGGGCGTTGTTTAGTTGTTTGTTGAGGGTTGCGTGGACAAACCTTTCAGAAACGCAGAGTACGGGTAGCAAAAGACAATAATTAAACAATAACATATGATATCACAATTGGTTGGTTGCCCAAGGAATTGTGCTCATAACCAGAATATCGATGATGTCCGAGCCGAAGGCGAGGGTATCATCAACATTCCGGTCATGGGCACCAGCCCGAGGGCAGGAACAAATTGTGATATAGCCCTTGCCATCATGTGTTATATATTTTATTATTACACCTTACGTATTATTCAGGTACTGTGATTAGCTGAGCCTCACTCACGTGATATAGAACAAAAAGTGATAGAACATGGCTTAGGTGATATAGCCCTGTCGCGTGCGCTGATATAGCCGTGTCGCGTGCAGTGATATAGCCCGCTACCATGTTCTGGAATACCGCGCGTACTTTCTGCGCGTACCACATCGTTGCGTACATTTGCTTAGTATTTTCTGTAAAGCAATGGCTTTTGGAAAGGCACAAAAAATTAGCTCGACCTGAAGTACACGACAAAGTTTAGTACATTAAGGTGAAGTACTACGAATTACGTCAAAATTAGGTTGTGGTGTCATTTTCTTGAAACTTTGCACAAATATTCTTGGAAGTTGTGCAAGTGCAAAAATGAAATAAAAAATGGGGGTCACCACGCTCGTTGAAAATGAAAGTGTTCTGAAAGAAAGCATGTTCCTCCAGTCACACTGATGTGAACTGTACAATCCACAAAGTCAACGTGCTGATGTAATGCCATGATGCGGTTCGTGGTAAGGTATCCATGGGTCTGCTGACCGAAATGTTTTATGGACAGAGAGTTTGCTAATACGTAGACGTCGGGCTAAACAGACTCCATGATACAGTTCAGGCACTGGCTTATTGCAGGGGCCCTGGTACAAAATGCCCGATGGGTTACAGATGCTAGCAAATGTTTTTGTTTTCGTATGTTTTCGCAGGGATGCTTGTGAGACTGCCAACAAGTGCAGCTGCAGGGTTCGGCTTCCTGGGAGTGGCACAGTAGTTTGGAACAGTGCATCTAAAATGGAAGGAAAAAGAAATGTGAAAGACATCACTAAGCTGTATGAAGAGCAAATTGCGTGGGGCCGCATGTAAGGCCAGACTGCGCAATACATGCAAAGCTGGGAAAACGCTTGTGCAGGATGACCAAATCAACATGCTAAAAAGGGGGGGCACGATAATGCATGCAAAACGAAGAGGGCCAGGTAACATGAGCTGCAAACGGGTAAATAAACGAGTGACAAGTAGGCGAATGCTAGCAAAACTGAACTCCTAAAAAGTAGTAATTTCAATGCAAAAGGTAAGTCATGGCCTTATCGTAGCATGGAAACAAAAAAGAAGAAGGCAAGATTCATTGCCAAGTCAACCCTAGCATACAGAACATGCCAACGTGATGGCAAACATCAGTCTGAAAGGCGATATAGGACGACCGGTCGTTCTCGATCTCCAGCTGTAGTTTGTTGGTTCTTTCTTGTGGCACCGCAGCGTAATCCACGGTTGAAGTAAGGAGAGATCATCGGGTGACATCCAGCAGCTGCGCTTGGTGACACATTAACTGACAGGTGTAACTGGTCTGTAACATCCAATAGGTAGCTGGGAGCTGGTTACGTCCGATTGGTGAGACAACTCTTAAGTAGGCCGCCGATAGGATGCTTTACAGCGATCGAGTTAGCCTTCAGCTTCCGCATATGCATGCTCTGAATTTATTTGCTTGTCCGACTTGATTGTCCGCAAACGCAGGAGTGTCATGTTGATACGCATCTAACTCTTCGCTTGACAGTCTGAAAGTTCATCACGTAGGGGTAGCCTTGAGCTGCCGCATATTTACATGCTCGGAGAAATTGCTAGTCATTGTTGGTTGACCGCATAAACAGAGTCTTGACTCAATTGAGTCTTGAGTTGAAACTGTACCTTGTTTTGCTTTCACTCAGTCAAACAGGAAATGAGGCTGTGTGTAGATCGTTGTGAACTGCTGGTCGGAAGGACTCGTTGGTTACATGCTTGAAATCATGCAGATGTTACTTAAATGGTCGCCTGTGATCTTTGTTCGACATAAAAGTTGAGTGACGCTGTGGCAACTTGACACCATGTGCGCCGCCATCTTTGGTCCTAAGACTGAGTTTGTTTTGAGGTCACAGGGTCAAGGTCCGTTGTTTTCCCTGTGCAGCTAGCTGTCCTATGACGGGCTATGCACGACTAATTACTATTCTGAATCGGAAACTGATACAGTCGTCGGTCAGTCAACTGATCCTCTTGTCGATTCTTGCTGAACATTGGTGTAGCGTGATACGATGTACATGACAGGCAGGTCGACCGAGCAGTGGAGTCAATGTGGTCACTATGACCGTCGTTATGTTCGCTTTTTTTTATGGCGTCTGGCTGTTGTGTCCTGTTGATTCGCAGTCATGTAAATAATGCTTATGCAATTCTTGCGGGGCTGGCGCTGGATGGTTACGATGGGTCGGATTGAGCGGTCGGACGTGACAGAAAAGACGGGCTCAACATAGGCCAGGAAAATGATCGCCATGGGCGGTATATGGCCAAGCAAAGTCAGTTACT
>LD347926.1:154293-182472 GCA_001465055.1 Ptychodera flava | reverse complement strand
CTGAACGCGGGGTCTCGAAGCAGGCTGAGCATTCGGACACTGAGATTTCTTGGCTGTCTTTGGACGTCCTTTGGCTGGCATGGTTGTTCGAAGGAAGGGATCGTAAACAATTCCGGAGGTAGAGTAATAGGCTGAGCTGGATGGCATGAACCCAGCGGCTGAATGAATGAATGAATGAATGGGACCGATGAGACAAAGGCTTGATATGTAGTGTCGTGTGCAAACGTGGCTGATTGGCTGGGAAGGAGGATTGATAACAGTCATGGGTAGAAGAGCCGATTGGCTAAGGGGACGACAGTGAAGATGTACGGAAGGCAGATAGCTAGGTGTAATCACAAAACACATCTGTGATAAAACACAGATTCCACTTGACATACATTACACCGCCCAATACACCATCGTCGTCGCATTGGTGATTTTTTTTTGTTACTTCGCTACCAACTTGGGTTATAAACTTAAAGCCGCAATCGTCCGTCTTTATCTCGAGGTTTTCCGCATGGAGATCACGTTGTCCCTCCTTACCACGACGACACACAAAAATACACCATTATGTTGATCCATACCTTGTGCAGCAGTACTCTTGCGTCCAAGTTCGAGCGACTGAAGTATTTGGCTATCTTAGCGAGATCACCGGACAGTATAGCTGGTTTGTGAACAACGTTTCCCTTGCCCTGGCTCTTGAGTTGCTTACATACAGCACCAAAATATCTTTAGGCTGTTGGAAAAATCTTCGCCATCAACTATATCAAAGTTTCGTCACATTGGCGGCTGAATAGAAAATCTCTGAATGCCGTATCGTAGAGATTGAAGGGACTTATTGGTATAGAGTTCGCCCTTCTGAGTCCGTACTTCCGCATAAAACGTACACAGAGCTGTGTCGACGGTTACCGCTGTGAATGTCTCGATCTCCCTGGGACTGTAACCATACTTCGAACTGAGGTAGTTTTGGAAAACGATACTGCAGCATTCGTCGCAATTCTAGTGTGCTTACTGTTCATCTGAAGCAAAATGTCGCTCAGCTGAGCTGCCGTCAATTCAGCGTGTCGCTTCGAAGCCGTAGTTGCCTGTACGAACAGCTAGGAGCGAAAGAAAATTTGTTATGCGCAGAAAGCAAGTGCAGTACGCAAATGAGGCAGCTGGCTATATCAGTGCATGCAACGTACCCAGCAGGCTATATCAATGCACGCGACAGGGCTATATCACCAAAACCATGTATTATCACCTTTTCTTCTATGTCGCGTGAGTGAGAATCAGACAATCACAGCACTTGGATGATACGTGAGGTGCAATAAAAATGTTTAGCCATCTTGCAAACGAATAAACAAAGTATTTGCCAATGCTGATGATAATATGGATACGTAATATACATAGTCTTACGATTGATATACGTAGACATTTTGTGAGCATAAGTTTGTCAATTTTTAATTTGTGTCTGATGTTTGCGACCCTCTTATCCCCAAAATAAAACATTTAACTCGAAACACCTTTATGTTACATCTTTATAAGTCGACAAAAGAAGTAACACCCTGACTAAACAAAGTGTATGTTTTGGTACCACAACTCTCTCTCTCTCTCTCTCTCTCACAATCCCCACATCATTTTAATGGATGGCCATGAAAATACAGGAAATGACATATGAGAAGAACAAAGTAACGGGCGTTTACTTTTCATTTTGCTCATTTTAAGCTTATCATGAAATTAATTGATCGACGTGAAGATGAAAGGCATGAAAATTGACTGAGATAACAGAAAATGTAATTTTGAATGACATACGAGATACTTAAAAACTGGCGTTGAAAACTCAATCTATAATTTGTAAATTTCAAGCACGTTTGACTCGAGCTGCCAGTAATCGCCCTAATTTTTTTTGTTTTCTTTATTGGCAAAATATATCAAACAGGGGTACACAGAGTGCAAAGGATAAATATCAAAAAATAGTAGTTATTCTACGAATGGGTAAACAAAGTACTGTCGATTACAAAACGCTATTTACACGTTTACATGATTTTATTACTTGACTATCGATAGCATATCGAAGGCAGCATTTGATATTTCTACGAATTTCAGTCGTGTCCATAAGATAACCTTTTGAATAGAAGATTAGATTGTGTATCGACCCCATCAAAATGGCCGAAGAGTTGAAAGTGTCTAACTCATAGAGGCGAGGTCATATCCATTTACAGTTGAGTGTACGAAAAAATCATCAGACAATGCACAAGACGCATTCTCAAAATGGATCTTTGTAAAGAGAGATTAACAGCATCAACGTTTTGCCAATATTATTTGTGCAAAGTTTGCTTCGTATCATTGTACTCAAAGATTTGACATTTAATGTGAACTCGACATATTTTGTCATACATACACATATAAAGAAATTTACAGGACGAGAAATTTGACAGCCCTAATAGGGCTTGTGCTGCGAAAGATCCAGAGTAAATACAGTAAAGGCCAAGCCCATATAGGGGTTTTCCTAAATAAAAAGTTTAAAGTTTGGACATGCACAAAAAATCTGCGCTTAAGACAGGTTGTACATCCTTAAACATTTCAGGTTGTTCCCCTTCCAATAAAAGGATGTTGACAAGTTTTTTATCCATTTTGAGAAAATTGCACAGAGTCCGGAGTGGTCTAGGCAGTTATGGTTTATGCTTTTGCAGAGGGCTTTGAAGGGTAAAGCCAGAGAAATTTACATCCAGTTGTCAGTAGAGCAGCCTTCAGATTATGATTCGATGAAGTGAAGAAATTACTCCTCAAGGGTTACGAGTTAGTGCCGGAAGCTTATCGTCAGAAATTTAGAGATTGTGAGCAAGTGAAAGATCAAACTTATGTTGAATTTGCTCCGACAAAGGGACAACCGTGTGACCATTGGAGCTCTTCAGAGAAAGTTAGTCAAGATAGTGCAAAGACATTTATCAATGAACAAAAGGCAGATACGTTAGTGGTCGCTGTTTGTTTGTCTAATGATTATTTATTGACCCATAAAACTTCATTTGTTAGCAAACAATCCGGTTCCATTTTATACCGAAACAGTAAAGAGAAATTTAACTCCTCCTTTTCATCAAAGAATTTCTCAAAAGATTTTTGAAATCAAATGACAACAGTTCACAGAGCTCATGTAACACTCTTACGGCATCAGATCCAAAGTATCAACCCCCTTCTGGCAAAATTGGTAACCTTTCTTGTCATTAGTGTTAGAAAGACGGCCACTTAATGTCAGATAGTCTCAAACTGAAAAGAAAACGTGAAGGTCAGAGAGGTCAAAATGGATCTAAGGCCACCGGCATATTTCTTCATTATTACATGCATTAATGATGCGTGCAACCCCTCTTACCCCCAATCAATAGGATCAAGGTCAATTCTTCTCAAAATAGCATTATTTGTATTTTCAAACCATTTATTCATGATGTGTAATATCACTTTCTAGTGATTGTCTTCCGCTACTGAGCCTGTCAAAATTCGAGAGATACAGGGACATCCCATTCTCTTTTGTTGGCAGATACCCTGACATTTTCTGAAAAGTCCATTTCAGGTGCCAAATGTCTTATTAAGGAGGTAAATTGTATTGACTACACGCCTGTTCCCCTCCCAAATGTCTATTTGTCTTCCGACTTTGTTTCTGGACATGTGACTGTAGGTATTAATCCATTTTTGCCTTTGGAAGGGATTCACTTTCTCCTTTGAAACAACCTTTCTGGAGACAAGGTCATTAAACATCCACTTGTGTGACTAATAAGCCTAATTTAAGTCAGGACCCAGAGCCAATTGGACAGGAAATTCTTGATTGTATCCTGAATTTGTTCTTACTTGAGGTATATCAAAGAAAATGTCTGAGAATCAAAATATTCTCAAAAAGAGATGTTGACTTAAATGACACCGCTCTCACTCAGGTGTGTGATGTGGATCATTCCGGAATCCCTAGTGGATTTGAAACCTCCAGTAAAATTCGGGCTGACCAAGGCCAGACATTTTCTAGACCATATCTTATTGAAGTACAAAACAAGGACCAATATATCTCATTGACGACGAAGCTGAAACTTTGAATAGTCCTGTTTGTTATTATACAAAGTCTGGTATTCTCATGCGTAAATTTAGACCTTCATATGTCTTTGTTGGTGACGATTGGCCAATAAATTAAATAGTGGTCCCAAAGTCCTATCGTGCTTTGCTCATGAAAGGCCCTGGGCTTGTCATTTAAAAGTCAGGAAGACCTATCAGAAAATTCTCAGTAATTTTTATTGGCTAGTCTCAGGTAGGATGTAGCACATTTCTTTAAAACTTGTCACACATGTCAAATGGTAGGAAAACCAAATAAGACCATTCCAAACGTCACTTTACAGCCAATTCCTACATTTTAAGAACCATTTACTAGCCTAAAGATACTTATAGACTATGTTGGGCCCCTACCAAAAACTAGATCACGAAATGAGTTCATGTTGACTATAATGTGTACATCTACATGGTTCCCAGAAGTCAGACCACTGAGAGACATGAAGGCAAAGACTATAGTGATCGCTTAAGCCAATTTTTTTACTTTGTTTGGCCTTACTTGATGTGTCAAGTCCGATCAAGGCTCTAACTTTATTTCTGGAATTTTTCAACAAGTCATGGATCAGCTAGGCATGAAATACATTACTGCTTTTCCACACACAGATTTGGATGTGGTTGGTATGGCCTATTTAGTGCAAATTAGCCATACCCACCACGTCTATTAAAATTCATGAGTTTACTTTTCTTGTTTATGCACACACTCATATCTGTTGCAAATCTTGGGAATGGCTATTACATCAGATTGACAACCCTCGCAAGTGGGCAATGAATTGAAGATTACTCTTTGTGAGACAGTTACGATTCCTAATAAAGCAAGACAAATGTGTTGCTTTCACAAATTTCCTTCAAATCCAACACTAATGTTCATCAAACAAGGAAAACTATGGAGACCTAGCATTACCATTTGTCACTACATTTGGAACACAGTGAGCATGTAATGACCAAGGTATTCCATAATGCTTGCTCACGGTCCCTCCACAAACCGTGGCTTGCCGTATAGCATGGAAGTACTAGCTCTGCTCCTGGCTCCATGGTCGTAGCGAACGACTAATCCATGGTGGTAGAAGAGAACTCAATGGACAAACGTACACGTGGCCGTAAAATAAAACCACAGAGGTTACTATTAGTATTTACTAAAAGCAATTTTCTGTCACAGTATCAACCGATGCACGATGGTAAGCTATTAGCCCTACTGTCGGTATGGTATGAGTCAAGAGTGCTCAGCTCCTGGGGCTCGGCTAGACTACGCTGTAGCCGTATTATAGCCCTACCACACAGAACGGACCAGCGTGAATGCAGACTGACGCCAGAGTAGCCACCGAGACCCTTCTTTTATTGACATGTAGTCTTTGGTCAGGGCAAAATTTGCAGCCACCTAAATCTGTGTACGGTGATTTTTGTTCGTCCACCGGGTTTTCCTCCATTGTGGTGAAGGATAACGTAGTGAATAGAACATGTACACAGAGGTCCACACAGCATCGTACCTATGGTGCATTAGCTACGTTTACAGTAGCTTATGGTTAATAGAAAAGACCAAGAGTAGCCCAACCTGAACTTTTTTCCTCTTCTTCTTTTTCTGAAGTTGACCACTGCATGCACCCTGGAGCGAGAATCCCCTTTAAAAATATATTTCAACTCACTCACTCAACCAATAAAACTATGTGGGTGAGGAGCTCATACAATGATACCCGGCCAAGCATATCCAACGAAATAGTGAAACTAATCTTTCCGAATCAATTAATAATCGCATACAATTAGTGAAGGCAAAACTAAACAAACAAACAAACGAACAGCAAGGACGTAGTCACAGCGTCTTCAACAAAGCTTTAACAAATCAAAACATATATATTCTAACAACACTGTTAGGAGAGGAAAGAAATCAAACAAAAACCAAACACACCCCATAAACTCAAGCGACTGATAAAGGAACTACTCAGGTTTGCAAAACGAAAGCGTCAGGAGCCCGCTTCGTTTCACCATGTCTAATTTCAAACACCAAAAATCCGACACACAACACAGTGCACAGCATGAATATACTACACTAACAGTCACTAAACAATTACACAATCAGACCATATCACAAAACGTTAAAACACACGACTCCAAACATAATTTAATAGCTTTTGTGTGCAGCTGCATTCCCTTATTTTACTTGCAATGTGTCATGTTTCCTGTGTTTCGTTAAACTGCCAATGAGGCCTTTAATTACAATGTTGCTTTCCAAGTCACCAACACCACTTTTTTATAGGAGTGATCAAGATGGCCAGAACAGCCAATTTTGACTAATGAGGTTCAAGAATCTGGGAAAAGGTGTTAAGAGCGTGCGATAGATATATTGACGAGATAAACATTGAGAACAGTAGGATTAAGGGCGGTGTGACTGCTTCAATCTGTTCAATTTTAGTGTGGGGAAAAGTTGGAATGCAGTATAGACCCTCTGCCCATCTCCAAGAAAGTCAGGGTGCTCTCGAGCGATTTTATCAGACTGAAAAATATGAAAGGGACCTACTCTTTGACACTGACAAACAGCGGGATTAAGGAATTCATTTTTATGTCTTTGCCGCAAGAGAGTCAATTTAAGAGTCTCTTGGTTTAGCAAATTTGAGCTTGTATTTGAACATACAGTCCGTGGCCCACTGAAGCACTTTAAAGAGAAATTTCTATCAGAGGACGATGATTGTCCAAATAGCATTTGCATGCAAGGCAGTGTGTGGAAACACTGTGAACTTTTACTGAATATTGGTTTCGTAACTGTCCCACACAGTCCCATTGCATGGAGGTAGAAGTCTGAAACCACTTGGCAGTTGCGATGCGATATTGGTACAACAGAAGTTAAAAGACGCTTCGTAGTGCCAACACCTAGCACAAATGCTGAAAATTGTCATAGCCAGTTCTGCGTAAGCACGGTCACAAAAGAGTGAAGTGACAGTGGTGTACAGACTTCGCTCGATTGGCGACTGCTGTATTGACTGCTACTAAAATTCATATTTACGAGAATAACTCCTACTTTCCGCCAGTATTTATGACATAGCTGCAGCTGTATACTTCACACCTCACCTCACCTCACCTCACCTCACCTCACCTCACCTCACCTCAACTCACCCCACGAGAAAGACAGAGAGATTGTCTGTGTATTTGAGTCGGGTGCATCGCATCCACATGTAGCCTCGATAATCACAATCGTACGATAAAATGTTTTGAATCATACAAGGCCCTCGTTAGAAGAAAATACTCAAAGTGTAGAAATAAAGTTATTTTCGAATCAATAAATACAAATCGAAAGTCTTTGGGTGACGCCGATTTCTTACACTGGTGATAATGAGGGGGCCGGGTTCTTTGTACTCAGTATTTATTTGACTAAGGCACGTAAAGGGTAAGACGAACGCTCATGACTGCGGTATTTACTAACTGGTCATTAAACCACGATGACATCACCATGATTTTGAATCCTACGGACAGCAGTGAATCACTTGGTTTGCCTTTCGACCTTTGCGAAAGGTTAGATCAATTTTTGTCTAAACAATGCAATCAAAACCGCGAAATTTGTTGAAACAGCATTTGATGGACATTCATGGATTTATGAAGCATGAAAACGTGTCGAAATTATTCCTCTGTAAGTGATTCGCGTGCTTTTTGGAGAGTTCTCTTTCATGTTGTAACCTCCATTGATTTTGGAAAGTTCCCTGAGCTAAAAACACAGTGAGAGTGACTCTCACCGAAGGAAGACCATTTTCACGAAAACAAGGATGCGAGTTGTCTTTGAAAGGCGATCAATACGAATATCCCCACTCTATTGTACTGCAGACGTGCCTTCAAAATGACTCAGCTGAAACAGTTTTTTGATCATCGCTGAACTTTTTTCAAAGGGATATATAACATTGTAATCACATCATTTCACACCAAGAACCATCAACATTTGAATTTCCATTTCTACATAAATGTTGGTATTTTAGTTCTGTTGCTTTAGCGTCGCCTTTGATTTTAAAAACTTCACTAAACGAACGCGGTGAACAATTATCGCTTCCTTCTCCCTGATTCTCTCAGTCTCGGTCCCTCTGTCTTCTCTGTCTCTATCTTTACATAAACAGTCGCTGTCACACAGATAATCTATCTATCTACCTATCTGTCTGTCTGTTTACCTTATGCTATTTCATAAGTTATGCAAATGGCAAATACAGGAGGAAAGGTTTTATAGGTCTTTCCCTTATGAAAAAACCTCTCGGAATGTAGCACTGGAAGAAAAGGGAATGCGAAATGCAATGCGTTGTCAACTTACGGTTCGCCTAGTCTCGAGACAAAGACGATCTCGCTTGTGTGAAGCAGTGCCGTTCTGAAGATACACAATGTTTTATTCAGATCAGAAGACCTTCCTGACCCACTGCCGCAAGCGGGATTCAAAATTATGGGTTTAAATTTCCGCTCCTGCTAAACAAATGCATCTCCTTGACGTGTACACATGGTAAAAATAATCCATCTTTATTGTTCCTAAGTTTCTGCAAAAGAAATTCAGCATTGTTCTAAAGTGAAACTTCCATCATGACACACCACAATAATATCAAGATATCATTCAGAAAACGAATAATGATTTGGTCATGTGATCATAGCCTTGCAGTTCCAGAAAATTATCTGAAATATTGATTGCGTCCACTTTCTCGTACTAGCCCATGGAAATTTGAAAATTTGAAATAAATAATCTGCTTAGTTGTCGTTCTGGGGCCAAGGATATGATGAACAGCAGAACAAGCGTTTGCTTCATCGCTTGCTAACACTCTATTGTGTTGAAAATAATCTGCCATGGCATAACCAATGCTGAAGTCAAAACGTTGAATACAGTGCCCATTGACATAGATAGTGGACTGATGTTTAAATTTGTTTAAAGTCCAGGGTGTGCAGCGTCCAAATATCAGAAAATAAAATCTTTCGGGAATACAGATGTTACTTCACTACACTGTAAGTTATTGATGCTATGGTCGGGTGGAAGTGTTTTAGCATTCACGGCCACAGTCCCTCGTTTGTGGAGGGATCGTGTCACAGCAGAACAAGGTCGATCGACACTCTTTAGCAACAGTAAATTGCGCACCTGCACACGTCAATGAGATGAAGACCTGACTTTTACTAGTATTTTACAGTTGGGAAGTATGCCCTCACGACAAGCGCAGCTTAGATACCAAATGGAAATATGCCGTGTAAATTTTCTCCTGTGGTACAGTTTGATGCGGACCATCGCTAGTGCAGTTAGTCAAAAATAAAGTTGCAATCTTACACCATGGAGCCAGAAATGTTTCTAACTCCATGCTTACACCGATACGTTGTACGACTGTATATGCCGTTGATTCATGTCTAGGTACACATGCTCAAGTGCCAATGCACTCTTGCATTGTGGATTCAAAACCGGTCTCGATCTTTTCACTGTGACAGTCCCTCCACAAAGCAAGAGACTGTGGTCAACCCATGGAGGTAAGGGTAAGCCTCAGTCTGTGTGTTGAGGGATTAATCAAGGTCGATCATATCATGGACCGCATTGCCATAATGATGGCCAGAAAATTAATCGTCAATAATCCCCTCCTTACCTAATACTGTGAGCAAACTAATTTATTTCTTGTTTGCCGCGAAATACATACAGGCGGCGCTTTTCGCATCTGATTAACAGGCGTTAGTAGGTGTTCAAGTTATCATCGGCGAAGTTGTATAATGTCTCGAGTCATCTCAACTGTGCATGAAAGTAGAATACGAAAAAAACACCTCAAAACTCAAACTGCTCAAACTGTTTTGATCTTCTTCTGGTTCCTAGCAAACAACTCCATGCTCGTTACCTTTGTCCTTATCTCATTGATAGAAATTGAGCAATTTAAATTACATTTTTAACTCCTGACACGGGAAATCAAAAACAGTTATGCCACATATATATGCTTTAGCCATACTTAGATAGGAATAACCTTATAGTAACACAATCTGTCAGTAGAGGTAGTTCAAACTATTATAAAGGTAGCAATAGTGAAACTGATTTGAGTGAAGATACTCTAAATTCAGAGCTTGGATCGGTCAAACTCCAAAATTTGGAAATCTTGGAAAATCTTGAGTCTAAATTGGCGTATCTGTAGGCTATATCACAAAAAGGTAAAAGAACTGAGTCACGAATATGAGCACTTGTTCCAATGTATTCCACGAAAACAAACATCATTTATCATGATGTTGATGTTGGCGACAGTAAGCCCGTGAAACAATATTCAGACAGACTGAATCCGACAAAAGCCACATATCTCCGGAAGAAGTTTAAGTACCTGCTGGACAATACTTTATTGAACCTAGTAACAGTAAGTGGAGTTCACCTCGTATGCTTGTGCCAAAACTCGATGGAAGCTAACGTATGAGCAAGTCAACATTCTCACAAAGATTGAAACTTTCCCAATCCCTAGGATTGATGACTGCGTCGATCGAGTGGGAAAAGCCAAGTATGTAAAAAAAAAATTGTTCTACTCAAAGCATTCTGGCAATTCCCTCTGAGGGATCGTGCCGGTGAAATTTCCGCTTTTGTTACACCTGACAGATTGTTCCAGAAAAAGGTAATCAATTTGGAATTAAGAACTTGCCGGCTTCATTCCAACGGATGATAAACGAAGTCACATCCAAATTAGACTCACTTAACAAGAAAGTAAAGTATGTTTGTAAGAACAATGCAAACAGGTATTTGATACACTTAAAGCCATACTTACACTCCTATCTGCACCAGATTTCAGTTTTCCTTTCAAATTACATGCAAATGATGCGGCTGCTGGTGCTGCTCTATTGCAAAAGCAACGTCAAGGGATAGATCATCATGTTTGTAATTTTCACACAAATTTAACAACTCTCTGAAAAACTAATGTACATTCAAAAAGAGTGTTTATCGCTGATATTATAGCTTTACAGCATTTTGAAGTTTATGTTACTTCTTCATATCAGCCAATAGTGGAATATATTGATCACAACTCACTCGTTTTTTTTTCTGAAGAAATTAAAAGTAAAAGATCACTGTTACAGGAGTTTAACCTTGACATTAGGCATATCAAGGGCAGAAACAGATTGCAGACTGTCTCTCTCGTATTTAGTGTTTATCGTTGTTAACATTTTTATATCATATTTGTAAAAAAAACATTTTTATTTGTAACATTTTCGTTTTTTAAAGAGGGGTTGTGTTATGTACGTCATTTCCCCCTAAGAATGACCTGAGTTTGATTAGTGCAGAATATTCCGAAGGTCATTCTGAAGGGGCTGATTTAGATCAAAGACGTGAGGGTGATAACATTGCCAGATGCGTTATCCAGAAAGCAAATTCTAGGTTCAAATGTTTTCACCGTAAACTTAATTTGATTGATTTTGACACAAGGAAACTTGTAACCAACATTAATTAATGATCTGTATTTACAACTACGCATGTGCTTTGGTATTCCGGGCTTAGCGCATTGACTTAATGTCGCTTACAAACCATACAAAACAAAATTTTCAGATTTTTTTTGATCTGCATCCCCGCGCGCACTCATTTTGAGAAATTCGGCTGGCTTCTAGTTAAACAAAGGATTGCATATTTAAAACTGAACTTGATGTATAAGGTAATTCATGGCCAAGATCTGTCTTATTTGTCTTCCTCTGTACCCGTGAGACAATATTCATAATTATAACACTCGACGTGGAAATTTGTCTGTCTATATATCATTTGGAGCTAAAGTCTCTCAAAATTGGTTTCATTATTCAGCATCACAACTCTTGAATAATTTATCATTTAACATCAGGCATAGTGTCTCAAATTGTGCCTTTAAACAAGAGTAAAGAACTATTTATAGTGTTTTTGTCGCAGGATCCAACGATGAGTTCCATTAGTTTCGTCCCGTGTTTTGGTATTCTCTCTTGGATTATTTTGTTTCTCTGTTAAATGTCAACTATGCGTGTGTTTTGTTCAATGTCCTTTTAGTAGTGTTTTATTTTGGACCACAGTGGAAATAGGTCTTAGGACTTTCTGCCTTATCCACACACAAATAGCTATTGATCATAATCTGTTTATATTTGCTATTGTTAATCTGTGTTTGCACTATTTTAAACTGTTATGTGTACTATTTTGTGCACAATTAATAAGTACAATTATGGTCATTATCCTCCATGACCTTGCATTCAATTAATCATATTTAGAACTTTTTTGAAGCTCATGTTTACTACAAAGAAGATCTTTTTAGAATAGTAATTGGCTTATCAATAGAAATTCTAGATTGTTCTGATATCTTATATAACTATTTACGTATAAATACCAGGACGGTCAGATTTTTAGGCAATCTTTGGGATCACTTCAGCAGTGTATATTTCAAGACTTTTGAAGTCCTTTACATTCATACTAGATTAATTCTGTGGACTTTGCAAGGATCAACCTTAAGCCTGCGAGTCAAATGACTTCTCACTCATCAGCCTGTCTGACTCACTCCCGAGTTTTGTGCCGTCCCAGCTGAGATAAGTAGCCTGTAAACCTTTACAGTTTATACTTAATCACTTGACTTAGCGATTAGTTTTAATTTTTACAAATTTTATTTTAAAGGAAATCGCTGTATTCACCGTTATTCTGACATAAGAGTATGACGTCACAAAATTAACTTGTATTGACAAAGCTATAACATAATAGCAGATAAAAAAGATAAACTCAAATGCATGACCAAATATTCATTTAGTATAATTAGATATTATTCCCTAATATTTTTCTTCGTTCAACGAAGGAAAATACGAGTGACGTTATGACCGTGTCGCCACGAAGACGAGTCGAGGACGAGTGGTGACAGGGTCATTACGTCATGAGTATTTTCCTACCTGAACGAAGAAAAATAGTAGGGATTAATATACTTATCACATGCACAAGCCAAGAATTCTTATTTTGTGCAAAGTAAAAGAAGTTTTCCATGACGATTCCGCGTTTAAACTTTTGAATTACTTTAGGAATAATATCAATACGCCGTGCCCAAGTTGTCAATCATTTCCAGTCGTTCGTCGCGTGAGTGAGGAACACGGCGTTCACGTTCGTTCATGTACGGAGCAAATGCCAGACGACCTCTCGGTCTACACGTTCCTTCCGCAAAGTTATATACTATTTCAAAGATAGCATGGGCCTAGAAATTTACCTCAGACCAGGAGACGCTATTTTTCGACAACAAATTTTGACTGAATCTCGAAGGCTGGCCCTGGTTGCAATACTTACGGAACCCACGGTAACGCGACCAGCTTCGAGTTAGTTGTTTCCGCAAATTTTTCACGTAATTCCTTCGGAATATACAGGCGGTACACTCTTGTGTTTACATTGTTCGGATTATTATTGTCGTAGTCTGTGGGAATATCGATTTCATTACATGACTTTTGGAGGCTTGGACACCGCACTTGACCCCCTGTTGCAGTGGAAACCGTATGTTTATGGCATGGGAGTGCACAGTGCGTCAGAAGTTCAGGCGTCGGCGGGGTCTATACGAATCGAAACGTCCTTGCATATTGGCGACGAAACTAAAACATGAGGTCTCAGAAATTTGCCTAGTTCATGTATTTTGTCAGATTCTAATAATCATGAGTAATGTTTACGATGTTTACACGCCAGACATCGTGGGAGAAATACCGGCCGTCATGTTGTTTGTTTACATTGACTAGCACGCCGAAGATCGACGCATAAAAAGTCCGACGCACCAAAATTGATGACATAGATGCGGGTTGTCGTGACGTAGAACTACCAGCGAATAAATCCCGTATTTTTTGTTCGGAGACAACAAACTTGGCTTGTGTATGTGATAACGTACATTGTTCTCTTTTTACAGGAAGCGAAAAATTTTACTGTCCTCCCACTACTGGTTACCCTGTGCAGGATCAGTCCGCAAAGTTTGGTACGTCCTGTTAGCAACTTAACGAAGTTCTCCGATCATTTACGGGTTGATTTTACTCCTTTTTTGAGTATTCATTTTCATTACTGTAACATTGTGTACCATTTGTAGCTTCTTTTCGAAGTTTATCGGTTTTCTAAGTTTATCGGTTTTCTAAACCAGATAGAATCCTTTCATGATTGAACTCAGCATATTGTGAAAATAAGGTAATACTAATATCACTATAAGTGAGCCTTTCTCTTTGACTTTTGGGTCTTGTCTTCCCGTAGTGTCTTGGCGTGACCCTTCCTGCCTAGGGAGCTGGGCTGTTTGAATTTGACAAGATCCCTTAATTTTTGAAGATCTACGTTGGCGACTCATGTTGCAGACACAGAGACGGTTGACATTGCTCTGACACCTTAGTTGACGTAATTGCAATACTGTAAAATTTCTATCAAACAAAGAGCGAGTAAGTCGGTGTAACCGGAATACCAGCATACAAGTGGCATTTGTGCCCATTTGTCACATCTATGTAAAATCGAAATTCATTTAAAAAGGATTATTACAGACTGGACACATGTGACAAGAAGAGAAGCGGTAACGGTAGTTTGGGCTCAGCGACTTTAAAGCCCCAATTGCTGCTAATTTTACACATTATATTCATGATTTTATTTTTCAAACCAGAGTTGGTTCGTTTAAATGTACTTGCTGAAGGACGTGTATTGAAGTATCACTGCTCGCTGATTTGGACCATGCCTACACGTTTTAACAGGTTTAAAAATAAATGGGTGGGGCACCAATAAAATAGCGCCCCCGAGGGAAAATACAAAAAATAGTATTTTCCTGCACATTTACATCGTGATCATAAGAGAAACAAGTATGATGCCATTTACTTGAATGCATCACACGGTAGCTAACATTTTGTTGATGTAATCTTTATTTTCTCTGTCATATGACAGGTTTTTGAAAAAGGCGGGAAATCTAAAATGACGGTAAAACCTTTAATTTATATGCCACTCATGACACTCATGGCAGCGTTATACACTTTTTCAGTCTCTAATGGGTCTTATTCAGAGAAACATCTTGGAAAACGAAGGATATTTTGAGATCGATTTATTAAACATTTGCAACTATTGGGGCTTTAAGTATGTCGGTCCACTCTGAAGGCATATCAAACATTTTGTCAAATTCGAGTGATGTCAGCACTATAAACTGAAGGTAGCATTGTATGCAAAGTGACCAATGTTTACCAACAAACTAGATACAAAGACATTGCTGAGAAGCAAAGATGATATAGGGTTTTCCTTGTGACATTGATTTTAGCTTTAACGTCGTAAACAAGCAGAAAACCACTCCAAAACTTTGCACAATTCTCACAGACTACAGAGGCGTCTTTTAAAACAGAGCGATTTCAATTTCGATTTACAGCACCTGTTGGCGAAGACATTTGCGATTAATCTGTGTCATTGACAGATCGTAAAAGTTCGATTGTTGTGAAAAATTATTTTCGAAGTATCTCCTTTAAGACTTCTCTGATTTGTGACAATTTCACATCCTGAAAAGTGCCTTTTTGAAAGCATTCAACACCTCCCTTCAATTGGCGGTACTAATCCAACATGCATTAACAATATTGAACAACTCCCGTTGGCGTTCGGAACATATTTCCTACACGGCTGCTATGTACATGTTGTGACATTAGGTACTTTCTCTGAGCATTCTGCCATTACGTAAAGCGGCGACGGGGAGCTCTAGGTCGCACGGCGAACAATGAATGTCGGCATTATGATATGCTTCGCTCAAATGTGGAAATCTGATTTGTTTGAGCCAGGTTTCACACTGAGACCTGCACAACATTTGGAAGGTTGCCAAAATTCGTGAGCTCAAAACGCAATTATGTATGACAGGTGTACAGCTCGACGTTAATTTGGATAGTTAAAATTTAGTCTGGTTCAGCTCGATGCAATCATCGATGAAGAGCTTGTACATTACAGTTACGGAGATCGAACAACGACGTTATTATTCAATTTCTTGTTGAGCGTTTTTCGAGTAAAATATTTAAAGTTTGATCGTTTAATCGACGCATTGTGTAACGTTATTATATGGCATCTATGTGCAAGCGCACGCATGGCAACTTCTTTTAGAGTTTTTAATGAGGCCCCTTAACTCTCGTGCCATCTTCGCGTTCAAAATAATAACATTCTCCACTTCTATTAAACTGTATCATATTTTAATGAGATCATAAACCGTATTTGTTTGCGCATATAAGACTTCTTCGGGGAAAATGAGCATATTTTGTCAAAAACCAAGTGGTCTTACGTCCTCAACCAAACACCCTCGCCAGCCGTTTACAAACTCTAAATGTAGGCGGTTTTGGTCATGCGCACAGCCAATTACACAGCATTCAAAGCAACGGATCTGAGAAAGTATACATAAGGAAAATATATATTATGTAAGTTAGTAAACTGCATTGAACTACAACGGATTCATTATATGTAAACGGTAAAATAACACATTGCCAAAAAGTCGAAGAACGCAAAACATGTGGTGGTTCCTTTCGGCTTTTACATTTCGCACAAGGATGTTACTTACACTTTCTGTTTCAAACAACAAAGAATAAAATATTGCCGAAAGTCTATGTACAAAGGACCCAACAAGCAGATTTGTTGTGACTTTGAAGGGGGTTTGTTCATGATCAATGATTTGACTTAAAGAGTAGCTCAACCTCAAAAGTCAAAAAGGAATCAAACTTTAAACCTTACTTCAAGAACTTCAATAGCGACAGTCTTGATCTCAAGATTTGTCTTGGACACCGGCCAGTCAAAAACTTGATTAGTGAAGGCATAACATGACCTTATAAACCTATGTTTGGTACCGATTCTATCACATAATTTCCATTCATTTGAACAAGGCTCCAAAAGATGCATAAAACAAAACACCATCCGACCAATAATGTTTTATACCATTGTACAAGGGTCAGAGTTCTGCATGTAACGTAATTGACAGTACAGCAAATTTCAAATCAATCATAATAGACTCACAACTGATATTAAAAGGTCCTGAACCATGAAAAGTTATGACACGCGTAGAAGTGGCTTTGTCCCATGTATTATATAATATCATTTTACACTTGTTATGCGTTCACAATCTTGATGTATATATTCGTTATTTTAAAATAGATGCCTTACGTTTTCTCTTGTCTCTCGTTTCAATTTCTTTAAATGTTGACAATAAAAAGAAGTATGCTTATTGTGCGTGTAGGTGCCTTGATTCCTTATATAGTATTCGTTTTATACGTACAATGGTCTTTGCGATATCATAAAAAACAAAATAATGGGTGTTACATTTAGCTTTTTCAGTTTTATGCCGACAAGTGCTATGGAAATTTGAATGCACGACAATAGACTTACAATTGACGTTGAAACCTTGCTTGAAATCAATATTATAAATAAGACACAAATTGTGAATCAAGCTGCGGCAATATGTTAAAATCGTTTAGTGTTTTTCGATTGATATGAAATATCAATAAAAAAGTAACATTGCAACTTAATGTATATGCAGATGTTTGCTTTCAATAACGTATTTCAGGAGAAATGTACATTAAGTGCACTGCAAATATTGGATCAAAGCAAAAAGTGTCGAGTTGAGGACATCTGAACATTGGAATATATTGATTGGTTTGTCTGATTCGTTTTAATTTATCAGGCGATGGATAATGACCGTATATTTTTCTAACTACGATGTTGAAAATATTCGCATGGTTAGTAAATTAGTCGTATGAAACTGTTATCAGAGCTCGCTCTATCCCTCTCTCTCCCTCTCTCTCCCTCCCCCCCCTCTCTCTCTCTCTCTCTCTCTCTCTCTCTCTCTCTCTCTCTCTCGTAAGAAAATATATGAGTGACGTAATGATAGTGTACTATTTTATCTGAATCATATCTGCATCTTTAAATTATTAGTAATATCATCAGGATGTGTGCCTCTCCTTTTTTCGATTGGTGGCGTATATCATTCAATTTGCTGCCAATACAACTAAAATCCCACTTACAAATAAAAGTACATAAAGCAGACAGTTTCTGCCATCGTCTGGTATTAAATGACTTCGATGACAATGCACCTGTATCTTTTTTTAAATACGAAACCAAGCATTAACATTTAAATACTAATATGCAGTGTTATTTGTACAAAGTCCTTTTTTTATAATTTCTCTCTCTCTCTCTCTCTCTCTCTCTCTCTCTCTCTCTCTCTCTCTCTCTCTGTTCATGTAACAGGAAGCTAAATATAGAGACCAGATAATTGGTTGGATATATGTAGAGCGGTATTGCTACTTGATTTCATCTACGACTTTCAAATACTGTTAGTCTGAATGAGACTTACATTTCTCTCAAAGCTGGGAATGTATAAAAGTAATAGTAATCGCGAAATCTCTGATTGTAATATAATTAAACAATAACCCTCGCCGCATGAGGGTATACACGAGATTTTGGTACAATGCAGACATAAGCTTATAGCACGAACCGATAGGCGAGTGCTATATGGAGCGAATTGTACCAAAATAGAGTGTATACCCGACTGCGAAGCGGGTTATTGCTATTATATTATATCAACTTGCGTGTCTTTGTTGTCTTACTTGGGTAATATTCATCACTCTAATCCCCAAATGCAGAAAACGGACGTCTGAGAGGTCGAACGTCGGAAATTCTGCGCCCGAGAACGAGCATTTTTATAAGTTAGGATTACGTACAGGCAAACAGTTTCTTGCGATAAATACGCATTACGTTCATATCGACATTGCATTTCATTTATTCGCATGCGACACGAACACTATACTTGTCAAAAAATACCTGCTGCAGTCACACAGAAATTGGGTCAAGAGTTCAAATCAAAATAAAAACGTAACAATTATTTTTGTAAATTTACATAAGAACAATATTCCTGGCCTTTTTTTGGCATACTAAAATAGACTTGTCTCATTCTGTACCACATGCGTGTTTTCTGTATACGTCGACCGTCGCGACATTCAGAGGTGGCACAGTGTATTCAAAGTTACAGGATCTATTTTTGATGGATAATTTGGACGTTAATTGTACCAGAAAGCAAGCAGTTTTGAAATAATTCAGACTTGTGATGACTGCAACTGTGATGAACAGTTGTGCAGAGTGTGCTGTCCGATGCAGGGAGAGCTAGACGCTGACACTGCTCGTTGTAGGAGTCATCCCACTGTTATTTTGAACTTCTTTATCTACATCGTTAGGACACCTTAGTCTGTTACAGCCCAAACTTTGGTAAAGAATATCTGACATACCGTTACTGTGAGGAAGTGTCAATATATTTGTGTATGAACGATACTATCTTCATTTTAAAGAGCGGTAGGATATATCGCGTCTATGTCGCCCTAATATTTGTGTGCATCACACCCCAAATGTGCTGCTTCAGAGATGTATTTCATCTTGTATCTCAACTTATTTTAATCAAGAGGTGAGTTACAGACCCAAACTTTATCTGTGTATCAAAATTCGGTCTTCGGTCTTTTGAACAAAGTGGACTGTTTCGTTTTTTCTCGAGGGTCTATGGTTTAGATAGGTACGTTTAAATGCACCGACCGGGCAATTTTCGAAAATGCTGGTTTAGGGGTCCGTTTTACCACTGCTATCAGTGCTAAAACAGTATTTTAGCATCGGTGGAACAAGCTCTCGTCCAATCAGAATGGCGCATGGTAGCATGATATAATATAATTAAATATTAAGTGATGTTGTAACGCCCTTTCCTGTAGAGATTTTATCTCGAAGCGTCCCTCACGTGGCCAAGGCGTGTGAAGGTCATTGAATCAGATCGTACGAGAAGCAGATAAGAGATTATGTGATAGTTTAATTAATTATTTGTTAAGATTTCAATGCAAACAATCGAGAACGTGATATTCCATGGTGTGATCTTATTTAATCTTAAGAAACAATCAAAGACAGGCAGGAAAATTACCATTGTAATTATGTAATTAAAACAAAAATATTATTGTCATGATCACGGTACGAGATTTCTCGATTATGTGGCAACTCGAATATTATACGAATTTTTGTATCTATTTGTCTCCAGCAAATCACACAAAACCTTCGCAACAGAAAGCATTTTGATTGCACGAATCATGTAATTGTCTAGCTATGGTTACCATCTATGTCATCCATTTGAATCTCATCACCGGGCTGCTGGTATTCATTCCTAGAACAGCAAATGCGATTTAAAACCTGTAAGAAAACAATAATTTTACGTCATAGTTAAAAGGAGACTTTCATTCATTGCAAACTTTTCAAAATGTTATTTTCAGAAACGTCATTAGATTTCGGGCAAAATATATGCAATGGAAGGCTGCAAGTACTATTTCTCATGCGCTTTTTGTAAAGCAGGTCTGCGCCGTTGTAGACAAGATATGTTTATCTCGGCTTATTGAAAAGAATTTATGAATTGTCATATTTCTGATAGAAGATAGTTCCTCTGTTTCATTTAAGCTGACAGTAACACTTTTTACGTTCCACTATTCCTCCGTTGTTAGAAGCATCTTCATCTAATGAATGCCTCATTCTTAAATTCTCCTCTGGAATTGATCTCGCAGCATAGTACTGGGTCAATTCGCGGAGACATCATAGTCCGTGACGACCGCTCGGCTTAATCCCCACTCTAAAAAATGAATACATTGTTTCTGGTCGCGACCGCTCCACACTCTATACAGTTCATAACACGTTCGCACACACATACTTGCTAACACACATCGGACGTATACCTTAGAGTCAAATTTCCTCTTGCATTTAAAAAAATGCGAACATTTTCATAAATGCCACAATTCACTATTTGAATTAGTTATGAACCTCAATACAGGTGCATCATCGGGTATTGACGGTATGTCACCTGAGCATTTGAAGTATGCTCCATATAGAGTCAATAGTCGTTTGTCCCTTTGTTTTGGGGCCTTTTTAATTCATGGAACTGTTCCTAGACAATTGATGACCATCGTTTTAGTTCCTATTCCAAAAAATCCAGGTGGCAACATTTGTGGGTAAGCCTTATCTCATTAAGATTTTGTCACACAGGTATAGGTATCAAGACTTTGTAGTGAGATGAAATGGATTACCGTCTGAACCTTTTCATTAAAAAAATTGGGTAAAACAGGGCGGTATTACGTCACCTTTTTCACCGTCTTTTTGGATGATATCAGTAAGAACCTCTCCAATTTTCCCTATGGATGCCTTATTGGTGAATATAAGGTCAATCTTTTGATTTATGCTGACGATTTAGATATTATATCTTCCAGAGCCTATGGCCAGCAGATGTGGTCATTATGGTAACAATCATTCAATATTTTCAATGAGCAACTTAATTACTTGTGACCTTAGGGATAATGAGGACATTCAGGCTCAGACTCGGCAATTTTATGTTCGTGGCAATGCTTTAATTCGTGATTTTAAATTCGCGTCTCTTTCTGTAAAATCCCACTTACTTTCTGTCGTTTGTGATATTTCTTATTGTTCTCACTTGTGGAATAAGTTGTCTTATGAACGTTTATTGCAGTTAGACGAGCTTACTACCATGTTGGTCAATCTTTCGATTTTAACTTTTGATGAAATACTATCGGACAAAATCATTCAGCTTACGGAGCAGACTCCATCTCTCAAGTAACCCGCTTGAGATGAGTGTTTTACCTTTATCAGTGTTATCACAGAGTGGACTGTGGAGGATTTGGAGTAAGCGTATATTTAAAATGTATTGTTGTTTTGCTATAGATTTTTATAATCTGAAATAAAGATATAATAATAATAATAATAATAATAATAATAATAATAATAATAATCCACTACTACATGAAGTGATTACCTTTTCATATCCAACGATTTTAATGATGCACCCAATCAGACAAAAGATTGTTAAAACTGCTAAAACGAAACCAATAAGCATGATCAATGTTACAGTTGTGAAGGTCGGGCATTTAGAAACAGGTATGGCTGAAATGAAATAAAAACTATGATTAATGAATGAAATACATTAAACTCAGCTGGTTAATATGTCATGCTTTCAAAGTAAGCAATTCATGAAAATCCGTAGATTTCCTCTCTCTCTCTCTCTCTCTCTCTCTCTCTCTCTCTCTCTCTCTCTCTCTCTCTCATATTCAAAAACCGATCACAATTTATCAGTGTTCAGACACATATAAAGTAAACGCTATTAACAATGCATACACAATTTGATTGTCATATTTTAACTGCACGTTTTATCAATTAGTGACAGGCTGTAAGCTCTTTGCAATTAGTTTATTCACATTTTAGGTTACCCACGCCTATGTATGCGAAGTAGAGTATGAGTTTACGATCTTATTTCAATCTGAGTCGAGCGGGCAAGAAAACGAAAGTGTTAATTTGCGCTGGGAGCCACCCTACCTAGAATATCGTTGTTGATGGTGGATACATCATACTCAAGTTTATTTTCTGTGGAAAAATAATATCAAAATAAGAAATAATATCAAATTTCAATCGGCTACACAAAGTTTACCTCAGCATTTACAGCACAAATATATGCAAGGAATTTCGTCCGGATATTGTTCTTTATGTACGTACACTTTCTGAGATTAGTAGCTCCGTGTATTCCTTGCAAAATCATAACTCTGGAATGCAACTTATGACCTACTTTGTAGTACATTAACAAAATTCTTGTCGAAATGACATTGAACGGCTACATTATGGTAATTGCAGCACACACTTTGCTTGTATTTATTACGAGACTTCTTTCCGGGGAGTAAAACATGTATAAGAGATTATGCTATTGCACGTGCACTTTAATATGTATTTCTGGAAAAAAACTTGGAGTGTGATATGAAACTATGTAATGTTAAAATAAACATATACAAACTTTGACAACCAATCAACCGTTTATCTATCGAGTCACTAATCAAGCCATCAAGTTATTCACCCATCATTCTTTAAACCATTAATCTATACGTCCATCAATACATACGTATGTATGTATGCGTGCAAAAATACGTACGTACGTACATACATACATACATACATACATACATACATACATACATACATACATACATACATACATACATACATACATACATACATACATACATACATACACGCATGCATGCGAACATGCATACACACATATTGATCGGTTGGTCTTGAATGACTATGAATGGTTGAATTGAATAACGTTGAGAAAACAATTGAAAAAGAACATTCGAAAAATAAACGTACCAACGAAATTTGTTGCCGGGCTGTCACATAAGGCTATTCTTATTATGTCTGAAAACGATTAAAATGTTTCGATTACAATACTCACTTTAAGCGTTAAAAATTAAAGATCTCACTTCGATGAATTATGTGATTTTGTCAAAATACAATATATCAATCTAAATTGAAGATGGTTGTTTATGTACATGACTTCGTTTTTACAACTGTGGTTTTTCTTTTTCTTTATTGTCACCTTACAACAAGCGACGAAACAAAGTTAACACACGTTTGAAGGTCAAATTATAAATTTGTTCAACAACTTTTTCAGAACCCATACTATTCTCGTAGTTTCCGTTATTATCGGTCATCATTGTTTAGATCAATCTTTCCAGATAAAAAACAAGACTTGAAAGATATCTGTTTTGGCAAAGAAGCCATGTGTTGTATATTATTTACATAGCAATAACACGAACACGGCTGACACAGTAATCTTCATCGTTTGTGAGTAAGTCATTGAAAACAATTCAAATTTGATCTCTATTTTGTCATGAATCATGCCAATTTCTTGTATCAAAATTGTTTTAGTCTGGCACAATCCAATCAACGCTCAAATAATACTTATTATTACACATTTCTGTGACACAAAGTTTTAGATTTTTTTCTGTCAATCAACCTCTTATGCTATCTATAATTGAAACGCTTCTTAGAAAAAGTGATGGTTCAAGACCATGTACGAGTGAGACCAAAATGTAACTAGTTGAGGTATTATCTTATCTTCCACTTCGAAAAGTCTGTATTGAACAAAACTCTTTTGCACAACTTTTTTTTACTACAAATATAACACCATGTGAAGGATGACTTGATGGTCCAATCGCAATCGTGAACGACTCGATGTTACAATGAAAACAAAATTTCTATTCGATATAAAGAACTGTTGCTCTGAAGTGTAAACGAATATATAATGGCATTAAAATATAAGCCCACTCAGCTTACCTGATGTTGCAATATGCACCTCCTCATACAGAGTTATGTCCTTAAAAGGGACTGTACATGCGTATAGCCCGACATCCTTAAGTCCCAAATCCGATACTCTCAACACGGATAACATTGGTGTCCCGTGCAAAATGGCATGCTTACTTCCATTCTGTGAATAAGAACAACAATACGAAGCAATAATGTGCATCGCAGTCATAAATTACATGGTGACAAACTTGATATAACAAACACAAACAGCACAGCACACAAGTAGACGACCAAAAAGCATCCGTACACACAACAAAATCAAATCTGTTGAAAAAAATTATGGATCTCTGGTAAAGACAACCGAAAAGTAATGTCAGGTGTTTCGAAAATGGTAGGCACATTCTGCCCCTCATGTGGCACCCGCCATATAAGAAAACAAATGCCATCAGTGGTCATTCGTTTAAGTGATGCATCATACTTATCTATTAGTTCACGTTACTTACGAAAAAAAATTAATGTAAAGATAAGCCTTCCCTTGTGTGACCTTGATTAACAAGCTTGCAAGGGAAATGACTGTGCATCTCCACAAAATCACCACGTGAACTACATGCCCTAGCTTAACAATAAGCTGGGAAATTACAGATATTTTGAATCGGTGAAATATTTAAACTTTTTAAAGACGTTTTTGGTCGTTGTCACAAGTTGTATTCCTATTTGGGTATCAGAGAATACCTGTAGGTACAAACGTTACAATAAGCGAAATATTCTGAAGTACTTAAATGTACTTCAACTGATTAATCAGAAGGTGTGGTTTTCTGAAATGAATAGAGTAGACGCCAATCGCTAAACACGTTTCGCGTCATCAAAATACTTTCCTTTTGCTCAACAAAATAAAGAGGTGTACAATATGTTATCAGAGCGAAATTGTTTATTTTTAGGGAAATGGGTTTATATCTATTAGACGAAAAATCAATAACACAAGTTGGTCAGCTTCTAACTCCCTTACACTAACCTTACAAACATTACGTAAAATTGAATTTTTTTGATGCCCAGTCAATAATTCTACAAATAAGCCCAGTTGATAATACTTTCCTATGCTATGGTTGATAAACTTCAAGGCAATGCAAAGACAAGTAAAAAACTGGACCACTGATGCATTGAAAACTGAACGAAAATGCGACATTGCACATGGGAGTTTCTCAGAGGAAAGTTGAATGTTTGCCGAGTGCAATTTTTGCTGTAGTATGAAGCTACATGTATTTACCTACGACGAAAGACTTACTGTTGTATGTATGGCAGCAAATATCAACATAACGAACCATTTCCGTGTTAAGCATTAGCCTTATGTTAACATTCCTAACTTGTTTAATTGGTTGGACAGAAAATGTTAATATCGTGTACCTGTAAGATCGTTCCATTAAATAGCCACTGTGCGAACATAGCGTTTCCAGTGGTGATGCACCGTAGTTCTGCAGATTGCGTTGAACGGTCCAAGTGATATTGAACATATACTTCAATCATTGGTAAAACATCTTAAGAAAACAATACAAAGATCTTAAGATACACAATTTTTATCATGTCCTATAAATATGCTGTGAATTCCAATAGTCCATTTTTGACCATTGCACTTTATGTGATCTGGCGAAGCAAACAAAGCCCGAGATTTTTTTGTAAAAATTCAAATTCTAAAGCCCTGCAAATTCAATGTTCATGCTTGTATTCCAAGCAAGGGGATTCCGAATACTTTCAAAACTTTGAGAGTCGTATAAGGCAAAGGTGTGGGCCTTGGTTGCTGTTAATTCAAGAGTCATACCAGACAGAGAAAAATACATTCGGAGAACTTCCGTTCAAAATTGGAAACCAACCGTTTTTTATCCACACACAACCAGCTACTTAAATGGGTTTTCAATAACTATTCGCCTAGTATATTGGTATGAAGCTAGAGTTGATTCTTCTCTAGTGTTGTAGTCAACAAAAATTCAATCGATAGTCGTATTTCTTTAAAGTGTTATATAAAGTTCGTCTAAATGCTAACAAGGGGTATCGAGTATATTGCTTTTGCAGTAAAAGTCACACTCACTGTCACAAGAGCAAAATCTTTATACGTGTGAAAAAGCTACAAAAATAAACGCTGTATATTCACAATAACTTCATGATGATACTAAGATGCTTAATAAAATTATAACAAGCTATATTACCACCCATAGCTCACTAACTAGCAAAAAACTACAAGCAATCGTCAAGTATCGCCGATAAAATTGTCATTCTTACCCGGAAACTGTACGAATATGCTTTTGTTCTTAACAACATTACAGTCAGTTCGAAATTCGCATGAATACGTGCCGACGTCTTCCATTGACATGTTCAATAACAGTAAGCTACCCATCTTGCCGTCATCAGAAACAACCTCAGTGGTGATGTGTTTGTTATTACTCTGAAATAAAAAATAGCGTCAATGCTACTACGTCCACCTTTATGTCAGTTTTGGTAGCAATGAAGGTAATACTGCCAATAACATAAATCTTATTCAAAAATACTTAGTACGCGTGGAGAATATATTGTAATCACTTTGTGACAGGTGAGAAATGTAGAAGATAATACATGGTATCACTGTCGATAAGTGGGCCGGCAAATCTTCCCGTGCATCAGTCAAAATAAGTGAACCAACTACCTATTGCACCAAAAAATAGATGAACCCCTTTAAAGGGGACAAAATTTTCATAACCCCCTCCGCTTAAATAAAGCTGCACACACAAACACCTCTGGAGGGGTCGACAGAATCTAATAAAGATTCTCAGATTTTTTTCAAATGACCCCCGCCTTAAAAAACTTACAATGCGTTCAAATCTCCCCTTCTCACTTACTTTAATTATGAAATCCACCTGAAAGGGATTGGACAGAAATTACAGCTGGGTCGCAATATTTGCGCAAGCAGTTTCGAAGGGTCTTGAAAGTTCACTCATGTCTTTTTGGGATAATATCTATGCATTTATAGACGTTTGATAATTGACATAACTGTACTTGATTGGAATACGGTGGTTATAAATCGTATGTGTACAAAACATTTGATTTTGGAATTTCACCAAAAATGTTGATTCACTATAAATTGTACTCTATGAAAGAACTATGAAGAATTTTAAAAATATTAAACGAACAATATCTGTGCATTTATAAACGTTAAATAATTGATATACATGTTATGATTATACTAGGTTGGTCACAATTTGATGTCTGAGCAAGAAATTTCATTTTGAAATTTCACCAAAATGTAGTTCATTATACATGGTAATCTATGAGGAAACTGTGAATAATTTTTCCCAATACAAAACTAGCTAAATCTGTGTATTTATAGGCGTTGATAATTCAGTTTAATGTACTTGTTTAGACTAGGAAGATAACAATTGGATGTGTGTGCAAGACATTCAATTGGGGAATTTCACCAAAATGTTGATTCACTTTACATGGTAGTCTATGAGGAACTATGAATATTCTTTTTCAATACAAAACTTGCACAATTTGTGTATGTATAGACGATTGATAATTCATTTTAAAGTACTTGATTAGACTAGAGGGGTTACAAGTTGATTTGTGTGCAAGAAATTTGATTTTGGAATTTCACTGAAATGTTGATTCACTATACATTTGAGTCTGAGAGAAAACTATGAATAATTATTTTACATACTATACTGACTGAATCTGTGCTTTTATAGGTGTGTGACAATTGATACAAATGCACTTGATTCAAACAGGGTGTTTGAAAGTTAAGATATGGACAACAATTATGATACCGGAATTTCACCTAAGAGTATTAACTTTTTATGGTAGTCTGCGGGTAACTGTTAAATAGTTTCCTTAGCAAAACTTGCTCTATCTCTGATATGTAAGTAATAGGATTTGTTCATTACCCCAAGTGGGCCCGATTTACAAGTAGATAAGCCTTGGAGTTGCCAAGTCAAGATTCATGTGACAGATGATTATACTTTTATTCAGATTTACAGTTAAATGACTTCAGAGGATGAAATTATACAGTAAATCATTTTCATTTCCCGGAATATTTCTGAACACCAAAACTGCGTTTTGACGCGACGGATACTTATGAAAATTAA
>LD347926.1:105437-154260 GCA_001465055.1 Ptychodera flava | reverse complement strand
TGACCCCCTGGATTTTGCCGGCCCACCACGGCTGTAATAACTGAACGCTCCCTAAGTTTGATACATTTTAAAATTTGGTTGAACAAGATAGAAGATCACAGCAAAATATTATGAGATAAGGTGTCAATAACACATTGTTAAGCATAAACAAAGAATTTGATTCAGAGGGGAACAGAAAAATTCGATTTGCAAAATCTTGCCTTTATGAATTTTCCGTTGAATTTCCATGTAATGTTCCCGGCACTGTTGGACACAAGACAAGAAATTTCGGCATGATCGCCCAACGACATCGGTATTTTCGACAGAGTCACATCCAACGTTATTTTTTCTGTGGTAGAGAGCGACTTACCATTTAAAATTGCATGTTGTGAGACAAGATGAATTAGAATCTTATAAAGTTAACTAATTATCTACTGAAACGCTTTAAGTGGTATAATGACTTAATGCTTTCTTCCCAAAGCAACCGTTAATAAGCTTATAACAATGATTTAAGAAGGTGGCTGATTGTCTTTTGGTTATGTTTATAAGTATCGTATAGAGGTATATTTATTTTTGCTTTCCGGAACTTTGTTGTGCTTGATTTTATACAGTCTCTTGAAACTTAATTAGGTGTATGTTGCGCATGTTTAAAGTTACATTACCCTCGATTTGGAATCGTACTACTGATGAGTTGGCCTTTCCAGCAAAATCAGTGACAATAATTTTGAAATAGCCATCCTTATAGCGTCTGCCGGATTTGAATACCGTCATGTGATATGGTTTGATATACACTGGCGTTATTCCTTCGTCTTCGGAGTAACACTTGAGAATGTCACCATTGATTTGGAAGTCGTAGATATCTTCATCGGTTTTGTTTTCCCTGAATGCGATGTCCATGAACGGAACTTGTCCAGAGTCTCGGTAATGGACGATAGTGATTGTACGGTTTTGTCTGCCCATTACGTTAAGTATGTCCCCGTATTCTAAAAAATAACATCGAAGAATTTTTATTTTCTTCGAATGAAACTATATATTTGCTTATGAATGACGCATTTTCTGTGATAAACACTGAGCTGTAAAATAATTGTTCAACTAGTTTTTGATCCACTCGTACTGATTCCATTCAACTAACACACTCTTTGCTCAGACACATTGAAAAGCTATCGCATTATAAATATGATCGTAATTGTTCAATGCCCATAACGTTTTACGTAGCTTTTTTGTGGTCTCACTTGGCTATATTGATACTTCAACATTCATTCCTAACATGCCAACGCAGCCTGTGAGGTTAAGAAATGAAGTGCTCTAGATATACGGCCTTGCATGAAATCTTGAGTGTTTTCTTGATTGTAGTTCCATACTAATTAATAATACCATACTCCATATTATTATACACTCGATCTGTAACCTATGGAGTTTTGCCGTACAGTAAGTTTAGGTATCAGAGGAAACGGAGTCCAATAACCTTAGGTGTTATTGGACGCTATTTGACCTTTGACCTTATAATGCCACTACGTCAACGTAAGTAAAAACTAGAATGGATTTCACATTTTTACATAAAAACATCCACCGAAATATTTAGTATGTCAAACAATGAATGTTCAGTCAAAACATGTGAACTTAGGTGAAATTATGCTGCTGAACTACAATTTCTTCCATACGCGCTGTGCTTCGCGGTATGAAGTTTCGTTCTGTGCGCTGTGCAGAGTCTGAGGGATACGCTAAACGTGTTTCTAGTCTGCTCACGATCGCACAACGCAATGCTCGACGGGCATCTTCAAAGCGCTCTAATTTGGACCTTATACGGGCGAAATTAGACTAAAAAGGTGTACAATAATAAAGTTATTCACAAAATGTAGGGATTTATTTTCTCGTGCATTGTAAGCTGCTTCGGTATTGTACTTGACTTTACGCGTCTCAGACAAAATCTCCGCTTCACGATGTACTCGGACATCACCTTAGGCCTATATCATTAATGTGAATGTAAAATAACATGAAAACGTAAAATATTTGCAAGAAAGGAAACGCGAGCTCGGTTTGATACTATATGGTAAGAATTGATTTCAAGCGCATGAGCATGGCACAGTATACCAAACCGAATGTGCCGCTATGATATGGTGACGTAGGAACGTGTTTTGCTCATTGCTGCACGTTTGCCGTTTTAGCATACAGAATATCGATCACTCTGATCAGGTCACAGTTGTGGTACGTTGTAGAGTAACCATAATAGTACTTGCTTGTTCAGATATCTGTTTATCTTTGAGGGTAAAACAAGCCACGTCTATAAGATTTTTGATTGAGTAACAGAAAGGCTGTTAAGTACTTTGCATTTTCTTTAAACATAGCCTTATCCGACAGATGCATGACATAGTGTCAAAGGATTGTTTAACGGAGACCGATTGCGAAAACGATGTGTGATTAAACATGGTATTTCTCCTAGATTCAAGCGATAGCTGCGTTTATTTGTTAAGAAGAGAAACAAAGCGCGCATAAAACACTTTAAACTGTCGTACACTGACAAAGTGTGTGAATGTCAGCACAAGACGGACAAAACAGTCAATGCATCCTCGAATTGTGTGAATAATAATTTTTTAAACAAAACCAAGAACTTGCCCTAACCTATGTACTGCACTGTAAACAAGGGGTTTTTTGCCACATACTGTAGGTTGTATATTTAAAACTTGTATAGCTTAATGGGAAAACATGCGTCACGCGGCCAAGTGAGTACGTAGTAGAGCCTTTGTTGATTCAGCAGACTTGGCTTCAAACCAACATTTAATAGATTAGTCCAGATTTTTAGTCATTTTAGGGTCACCACACAGAGTTAACGTTGGTCATTTGGTTAAACAAATACAGGGAGAAGACAACACCAGCTTATCACACATTGAGTTCGTGATATCAGCGTGTATTTTACAATCAAATGCTTTGGTTTCTTGTTTTTCTCCCATTGTTTGGAATTGTCCAGGGGTCACTTGTTCAGAAAAGTGGTAGTATTGTATGGCCGCACGTAAAAAAACCCTGGGCCGATTGTAGACCAAAAATCCCGTTATTTCAGGACCCCATTTTAGACCTCCATGACCTTCGACCTAGGTCGAAATCATAGTGTCAAAATTTTCGAAACGTTATGGGGCAACAAAAGAGCATTTGTACATGACCGGGTTACAGGCAAAGCCTAACGCATTCATGTTATTGCTGACCATGACACGATCTGCCAAAAGCATTTCTTGAGAAATACTAAAATTTCGGGTGAAAGAACATACTCCAACAGAATTCAGGCCAGCTTCTGATATTTATCAGTTATCACCAGTTATTGTTCAACAGGTATTTTTTTTAAAATTCCGAACCACAGGAAGCCCGCTGTTCGTCCGTAAAGCACTGGCTAAAGCTCATGTAGTTATGCCCAAGCTGTCGTGATGAAAACAAGGAGTAGTAGACCACTTTGTTTGGATCTCTTTCATGGGCCAAAAATCTTCCGAATGGTGAGTTCTGACCTATCAGTGATTGTTTTTAACACCATGTTGAAAATTACTTTGCCTAAGTTAGGGGGTCTCTTTCATGGTTCCCTCACAACAGAAAAAGCTATTGATGCCAATATTGAGAGCAGCTCAGAGTCAGTCGTGGTACTAACGAGACGAGAACGGACGGTTGAAATTCGTTCTTGTGTTTTACGAATGGACTCCTAAAAATGGACCCAATTTTAAACCCTGGTTTAAAGCGGCATTAATACCCCCATTTTAGACCAAGTTGCTGAAACACCTACTCCATAGGGCGGCACATATACATTGCCAGCACACGAGAGATTAAGTCTCTAATAAAGACAATGACGTATTGCAAACGGTACGCCAACCAGTTTATACCGGAAGGCAAACCGGTTTGATCTGCTTTTTTCGTATCATCGTCACGTTTGCATCGTTATTTTTCTGTTTATCTTCTCGCACTCCCTTTGCTACAACTCATATTGTTTACAAACATCATACTGTTTCATAATGGCGAAGCTACATGAAGTAATGTTGACAAAAATGATATTTTATGTTCTTTTCCTTCTTTACTTCACTACGCGTTTCAAAGGTAAGTTCATATTATGTGCTAACGTAAAACTGCAAGCCGATTGCTGAAAGAAACTGACCAATTAATGATTGTTATGGTCAGACAATGGGAAAATGATAAAAAACCTTTGTCTGTTAATCGATCCTAACGGTTTAAAAAGCTGGATGTATTGTGTTGTAACTTTGCAGTTGTTTGTTTAGATGTGGCAATCCCCTTTGACTAAAACAATATTGCTCCTGTGACTTATATAAGCAAGTATTAGTAGGAACAAGGGTTTCATAGCACGGCTGGATATAAAACCTATTCTACACGTGAAAGATGTGTTCAGAAAATCCTTAATTTTGTTTACCTTCTACTGTTACCATCGTATTTCCCATCGTCATTCCACTCTCTTCCAACCACCACGTATACAACGCTTTGCATGCGGTTGTTGTGTGTTGTAGAATTAAAACTAGGAATCCTAATTCGTTTTGCAAATTCATGTTAAATTTGAAGTCACGATTTAATGGCATCGACGGAAAGCAGTCTATAATTATAGGATTTCCTGCAATAATAATAATAATGATAATAATAATAATAATAATAATAATAGTCGATAAAGCAATGGTACATCTTTAACTAATTTAGTGCACTCTGTCTGCTACAGTCTTTAAAACAATGACCACAATCACTTTTCTTCATGACTGTATCTCGAAACACACTGATTTAATGTCAATTCTCATGAGAAGACTTGACAATGGTATCATCATCGTCTTGAATTTTTGACTTTTTTATGCCGAAAATGCTGGTTTCTGTCGACCAGGTGCACAAATCTGAATTGTAAAAGGTTCATCACTTCGCCATGCAAATATGAAAGTATTTGACACCAACTCCTTTATCATTGTTTCATATAACCGTCTCTCTTTCCTCAAGAGAGAATTATCAAACAATAGATACCTCAAATTTCAACTTTTACAGTGCAGATTAGACAAAACAAAGAAGCAGTTTCTGTCATGTTTCATTTTTTTAATTACCTGTCCCCATTGTTCTATTGATACAAATTCTTTCTCTATTAGACCATGGAATAGTACTGTTGAGTAGCACTGCAGTCCCGTCTGGAACAACGATATCCTCATTTAAATCAACCGTTATAATGGTACCATTCACGACTTGGTGTTCTGAAAGTAGTTACGAAATGCACGAAGGAATTTCCACGTTATTATGAGTAAAAAAGAATGCCATTGAAGAATGAGGGTCTTATTACCGTTAGGCTGCAATCTTTAACGACATGGAAACTGACGTTTTGCCTCTTGATAACACTAAAGTAGTGAATTTATAACAACAATAAGACATCTACGAACAATAAGAACAATAATTAAATAAAGAATGCAATAATAATTATTATCTGAATAAAATAGGTGTGATTTTCACGATCATTTAAGCACAGCGGTATTTTGCCCCATGATTTCTGTCAACCATCGTGGGATTAAAAGAATGATTTTTGCCAAATGCCATAAAAATGCTTAGATAGCAACAAAAGTCTTCAATTTAAATAATGATATGAAGAAGAAAAATAGCCAAGTTTCAGGTGTTACATACTTTTTTCACCGCGGCAATCCAAATTGTAAGAAGGTGTGATCATTAGGAAAACCGTGACGTAAATTGCAACTTCTTGTTGATATGATTCCATCTTTTATCGACAAAAAGCGAACGAAAGCTTTGCGATTTATATTTATCTGGTCTATTTTTAAATGTTAGCAATTTCTCTTCTCGCTTTCAGAAGCAGATGCAGTTACCGTTGGGTTGTACACAGAAGAAGGAGGTATTTCGCTACTGAAGTGTCCAATTCAGCAGATTCCTGAAACCAGAATGCAAATAACTTCTGTTCGGTGGACGATGATGTCTCAAATTGATAAATTTGTAGCTCAGCTGTATAAAGACGGATCTCAAAATCGCCAAGATAGACGGTTTTCAGTCAGTAACTCATCACAAATGACTTTGGTAATCAATGGCACGGAATTTCGGGACGCCGGCATATATCGCTGCCAAGTGCGATACAGGGAACTTTCAACAAGCGTACAGCACATCAAGTTGACGGTTTACGGTTCGTTGGCATTCCATACTGTGAAAGTAAATTTAAAAAAAAAACATTTACGGGAAAATGAAAACATTCCAATCTTAAGGTGAACATTAATTACTTAGCATGAACATTAAATAAATGAACGAACATCATGAAGGTGATTCGTAAAAGCGCTTATTTTGGGATTGAATGCTTGAGTGAAGCCGTGCACAATAAAAAAACAACGAATAGGCCCTGTTGCTTGCCCATTTCCCTGGCCGTTGCGCTCCCCCATGCAAATCACACATTTCAAGATTTCCCGATGATCTCTATTTGTATTCATTAGTTCTCAAGAGTAAGAGTTAAGACTTTAGCTGAATAATAGTATAATAATAAAGTGTTGGGCATTTAAATTCATCAAAATCCCTCCTTTGACAAATGATAGAATGTGTGTCATTTAGTGAACAGCTATATACTTTCGCTACATCTCCGAGCGTATGGATTATTATTAAAAACGCCTGTCTAATTTTAGGCTTTGTAAAAAACTCCATCTTAATTGTGAACGGACATGGAGGGATACAAAACAACAGAGCGACTGATAAAAAAAACTCACAGTCGGTTCCGAAACACCGGTAAGACGAATCATTCGAACACAAAACCGGTTTTACCGGGGGCCCAGATCACATGATCAGGGTCATAGCACTATAGATTCACCGGTGTCTCGCCATATTTCCCTTATCGTGAAACCCCATTGATCGACTCACTATATCGTATATCTCTTACAACGGTAGAAACGATGTGTGAAGTAGCCTTCTTTCCTTTACATTGCTAACTCTTTCAGAGTTGATATAGTAAAGCAAGTCATGGAGGACGATTTGTTCGCCTGTGACTACTTAGAGCATAGAGGGCAGTATCAACATCGCGACGGGGTATGACAGACATAACGTACACAACCGGGTCTCCCGGGTATGCGCTGTCAATTTTCGTGAATACAAATGTCCTGAACAGGTACACGAATGCCAGAATATGTGAAATGAAGTACAATTTTGAGATGAAATAAATTCATCTAATGGTTAGCCTTTTATTCGATTTTAGCTCCGTTTGCGTTAGAGCTGAATGTGTCACTATCGAGGGACAATGAACAGTACACAGCAGAAGAAACACCACGTCAGGTCAACATATCTGCGGGATACTCATTAGTTATGAACTGTACTGCCAGAACGACGCAACCACCTGTCAAACTTATGTGGACATTCAATGGAGAGGAAATTAGCCGTGACAGTTACAGCGAGAAAATGATAGAAATCGGAGATTATCATACAATAATTATCAGTTTGACTGTCGATGAGGCTGGGGAAGAACACTCAGGACTCTACTCTTGTGTAGCGTACTATGAAAATACGAGGCAAAGCGTGAAGTTTGAAACTCTTCTACTGAAAGTGCAAGAATCCTCAGGTGAGGAAATGATCGCTTTGATGGTTTGAAACTGCCGCAAATGTTATCCCAATAATATTGAGTTCTTTTTCAGAATAGGTCGCATAATTTATCAGCGGTGATAGGGAGATCGTGATTTACCAAACGTTCGTTCCCGTGAACGACAACTATATAAATCGATGTCAGACATTATAACTACTAAAATGTATTCGTAATATGATGTATGCAATGTGTATTACAACCAAAGGAGCTACTAAGCGAAATTTCATGATTTCACTCATTTTCATATTTTTAAAAACCGAATCCTTGAAAATGTCAGAGTTATATTATTAACAGAGATAAACGCCAAATGCAAACATGTTCATTCAAATTCTTTCTAAATTTTGAACTAGTATTAGCTGTCGGGTGATATTTTCAACCAATGACAAATCGTAATTGTTCAGCGCTGATCTGATAATTACATCTTAAATAATCCAATTCGTTCAAATTATTAAATTTATATAAAAATATAAGTAGTTACAATGGTTGATTTTGCACACTCGTTTTGATATTTTCGATAAGGTGAGTGTTCAATAATTTACCATTGAAGGATGAAACGAGTTTGATTTTAAAATAAATGTCACTTTCTCTGAGAGTTCCAACAAAAGTTAAAGATTTACTCACTGTCATGTCGAAATCCGGACCTTGCGCACGACAACAGTTACAGAACCAACGAAGGCAACAGACCAATGCGAACCGGTTCAATCAAACTCTTGCTGATTTTAGGACCAGCAATAGCTGACAAAAGAAATCTCCGACCAATAACAATTATTATATAGTACCGACGTCACAAAACTGGGATTTACAGTGGGCCTCGATGGCCAGATTTGTTAATCATTACAAGACATGGCGACATGGGCTTTAACCCTGATAAGCGTCGATGTGACCCCACCTCAGTGTACTAGCGAGGGTCAAAATAGCAACCATTGTTGAGCGCTGAGCTGATCATGATATCTTTAATTATCTTATCTGTTCTAAATATTAAATTTATGCAAGCAATTATAAAAATGTCTGAACGCTTGTTTAATAATTTTCGATGACTTGGATAATGTAAAGTAAATTTTTCATTTTCAATGAAACTTTCGAACAGAATGTGCTACAACGCGAAAGTTAACCGTTGATCTTTCATGTTGAAAATACGACCCTTGCGCACGACAATCACAGAATTCTAAACAGACAAAAGGAAAAATGCGAACAAAGTGATTCAAAATCGTGCTGAATTTTGAGCTCTTTCCACTTTTCACGAATTACATTATTTTCGTATTGGATTATTGTAACTGATACGAATTTCAGATGTCAAAACCTGTTTACTTCAAAGATAGAAACTCTAAACTCTGGTTTTCTGTAATTGCCAACTAAAACATGAAAACTAAATGTACTTTTGGTCACTGCTCTTTATCGCATTTTGGTCGTGTTATCTTCATCTCAGTGCTGTCGACGTTCCAGACAGTTTCTTTCGCACGTAAATTAACATTAGTATATTGCAATGCTTAGTTCTGATATGTTTATTTAATGTTTGAATACTGTTGAGAAATTAAACATGAAATAAACGTAATGTTTTGTTGTGAACGTCGGTACGGTGTACAGGTCGGTTTTCAGTGAAAGCGCTGCAATTCTCCCCCTCCCCCGGTAAGGGACCGTGGATGATTGAAATATGCGCACGACAAAGGCAACTTCCGTTTTAGCTCGCACTTGTAACAACAATGACGACTTCACTAAAAAAGTCGCTCTCTTTAGAAACAAACTACACGACAGAGAATACACAAACAACGAAATTACGAATAGAACAGACAAAATAAACCACGGTATTCGTAATACACTAACAAACCGTACAATTACACGTAAAGAAACATCAAACAAACTCATCTTCAGTACAGCATACAGCCCCTGCATAAAAACAAAAGATCTTAAAGCAATTCTTTTGAAACATTGGGCCGAACTGGAGAAGGACTCAACTCTAAGGAATCTATTTCCAGAATCACCAATCATTGCCTACAAGAGAAACAAAAACCTAAAAGACACACTAGTCAAAACAAAATTCACAGAAGTGGAGAAACAAAAAACAAACAAACCAGACCACCAAATGGACTCACAACAAGACCCAAACATTGATATTCTTGCCTCGCTATTCGATGAGCAAGATCACTAAAACACATTAAAATAATTTTTCACAAACCAAACAAAGGAAAGAATCTACATTGCGACTGATGAGAAACCACACTCGGGTTTCGAAACGCTAGCGTCAAAGGGCCACTCTATCAACTTTGTAACACCATAGGTCCGGCTGCGTCTCGCCATAAGCTTTCCCTACACAAACAAAACATTACCGTACACACTAATCCAAACTTCCCTACAAATATCCGAGGCGAAACAAACATTTTTTATTAACACAAACAATCGGTTAAGAATGTAGGAACACATTTTTGAAACGAACCAAACACAAACTCGACACAAAAACATTTTGGATAGTTAGGTGGGGAGCCTCTTTCACACTTTATACATACGTTTTGATTAACGTGCCCAAAAATTGTTCTGCATGTTTACTATTGCAATATCTCGCTCCATGTTTTCATGTAACGCAGATATCATGCCATATTGTTTGGCATGTACTATTGACATACATGTGGTTCACAGCACGTGTAAAACAGCCATAGATAGTAGAAGCGAGACCTGTCTATGAAATAACGTAACAATAATTTTAAATACAGTGTTTCAATTGATTTCATTTTATTGGTTGCGTCATTGACGAGTTGGCACTGAACAAAGATTGATTTTAGAGGGGTATGCCAAGCGGTTGGAAAACGTATGCATGATTAAAAGCGACGCAATTGTAGCTATGCTGATACAGTTTGAGGCTTGGTTGGATTTTCGCACTTCAAAACTTACGTTTTGTGGTGGGGTGGAGTAGTTGAGGCCAAACGCAATTAGTTGCGTTTACAGTGCGCATGCTTGAAATATCCATGTCCCCTAAGGTTGACTGTATCACAGTGAACATCAAATTGAATACATTGTTGCGAAATCTATCATAAAAGGCGATTTGACTGCAGTTGTCATTATGAATATCCCCGGTACATTTTTCTTAACAACCAATCACAGTGAAATTCCAAGCTATTTCGCAATAACAACGTGACTCGAAATGTGAAAAAAGTCTTAAACGACATTAAAATGTTCACTACGTACACAGTGAAACAAATAAACGGACAAAAACATCTCCTGTTATAGAACGACAACGCTCTTCGTTAAATATTGCCTTTTTGTTTCGATACCTCTTATATCACGCTCATATCAGCCGATAACAACCCATTGTATTCTTGATCAAAGTTCGCATAGTAATAAAACAACAAAGTTATTCATTTCTTTTTGCCTAGCGATTCTATTGTTCAAGGCCGGGCACAAAGAGCAGCACGCTAGCAAACGCCCGTTCTCCGCTGAACATGGCCGGGCCGCAGATTTGTTTTAATTTACTTTTATTTTCATTTTACTCTCATTTTATTTTTTACTTTTCTTTTTAATTGTGTTTTTTACTCCAATTGCACTCCATTTTTATTTTCATTTAGATTTAGATTTTATTTTTTATTTCTTACACCGAGAATATTTTTTTTTAAATCCACTATTCTGCTTTTCTATTAAAAAAATAACCAGTATTTTTTTGTTTCATATCTCTATAACTTTAATTTTCATTACATTTTTTTCATTTTCAAATCTATTGTGTCACATTTGCAATCGTTTTATTTTGTTTGAATATTACTTAACTTGATATGAAGTTGTTTGTAACAGGTCACTGTTAAATTAATTTTTTAAAACAAAAATAAACACATTATTAATTTTGAGGTATATTTGTATTTTATCAGCGGCAGCTCCATAACACCATACTGTAGGGATCCGCTGACTCGCTCGTATCTGTTGCACTGAGGAAAGGCTGACCGGGTATATTTGCCAAATTGACAATATATGTTGACATCAAACAATCAAGATTTATAAGCAATTAAGATTTATAAAATATAAGATGGTAACAAAGATAGAAATATTGCAAAATATATAAGTATTTAAGGGGATGAAAAGTAAATATAAACGCGTCTTTAAGACGGAGCAGGCTTTATTTGAACATTTTACCAACAACTAATGTCTTCCCATTTTAAAAAACTTCACTAATTACTTATTCTCGCTAACTTTTATTGCACGAAGAGCTTGGTTGTCCCTGTGTAATTTCAAATTAATACTATCGATAACAGTAAGTGAACACATATGTCGCGAAATATTATTTTTGTGCCAACTTAAAAATCCAACCAATTGACCAACATCTAGAAATCTAGTGAATCACTAGATTTTAGTGGTTTATACCAAATTTATTCTGGGATAGTTGAATCTTCATATTCTTCCAATTTCTCAAACTTATTAGATGCCCTATTGCTGAATGTTGCTATATTACAAATTATTGATAAAAAAGCAAGTTTATGACTTAAAACGAAAAGAAGATTAGCTTACATTTGCTGATTAAACTGACATTTCTTCATCATCCAATTACCCCAAATTAGTTCCAATCGTGTTTGATGCTCATCCAATCTAAATGCGTCTTACATTTTTATTTCATATCAGTATTACAGCCAGCACTGAGTCAGCAGACAGAGAGACAGACAGAGAGACAGACAGAGAGACAAACAAATTGACTTCCCAAACGTGCGCACGCACATTCGCTAGAAAATGCGTAGATACAATACAATGTCCCAAAATAGGAGCACGGGGGATACTTTAAAATAGACCTAGCGATAAGTAGAAAGAATGTAAATTATACGAAAAATCAAAAACAAGAATGGCAAATAGAACACAGGCAGAAACCAAGGTATTGAAAGAGTGAAATAAAACTAACAAAATGTATGAGATACAGACACACCTTTATCCAAAATTATATTTCTCTTTTTTGAACGCTTCAACTTGTTTCCGAAAAAAACAGGAAGCAGAACGGTTGGTTTGCCTACAACGTATACTCTCTTCACCGTTGACGCTGTAACCGTTGCGTCATCGCCTTTTCTAAGAAAGGGTAAGTGTTCTTGCTTTAAATATCAATATGCCTGTCAATAGACATAATTGTAGTAATGTTCCTCGATTATTTAAAAGTACAAACATAATCTTTTCACTGTTTTTAATGTTTAGTTTAGATTAGTTTCTATCCATTACTATTTTGAATTAAATTTAATGAAATTTAAATTGTATTCTGTGTACTTTGCTCTTACCATGTACTATTTCTTACTTCTAAAAGGTTTACTGAAGAATAGTGCGATGGAAATACCTTCGTCTAATACACATTATGACAACTTTACCAAAAGGCCAGGTAAAATGATTTAAATACGTCAACAAGATATTTTTGTAACCCAGTATTCAACGGAATCTGATTCCGCGTACTGCTCCATGATGCAATTTTCATGTTTATCGAGTGGAAAAACTTCGGATAATGTTTATAACCAAAAGTTTGTGATTTCTAAAATGTAAATTTGTAGGGATCACGGAAGCGCCATTCGAGTCGTTTGTCATGTCCGAAAGCTATATTTTATTTTTACATGTAATTCCAGTACATTTTACCATTTAGCAACACGAATAGTTTTGGACTTGATATTTATTCATGTTGATGACCTTTAAAGTATGATTGATATTTAGTACACGAAAGTTTCTCTAGATCTGCAACTTCAAAAATGCCACCCCTGATTATAGTTGGATAACCTTGTAACAAAACAAACATTTCCTAAAAGGATTTTCAGCATTAAATAATTAAAAAATGTTTTACTTCCCTTTCGAATTATCTCTGTTAAATTTCTGTAATATCGTTTTTGCGTACCCACTGAAACAACTCATATTTATGTGTATTCGTAATAATGATATTCACGTCTTATACGAACACAATTTCAGCTAATTTGGGATAATTTAATAGTGACATAATGTTGGTTTAATCAGAAATGTAAGCTCATCTGCTTCTCTTTTCTTGCAACATACTAAATTCTATGAGTAATTTGTAATGTGCAACTTTCAGTTATGGGGCACTAAACGCATATGATAAATTTTAACAATATAACGGTCAAATTCTCCAAAATTAGTTCCAATTGTGTTGACGTTATACGGCGCTAAAATTGACAAAAATGGGAACAATGCCAGACAAAAAGCCATCACATTTTGGTTCCGAAGACTTTGAGAGATTTCCAGTACTAATTTACGACGATGAACTGTTTTACTCTAATGGGCTGAAGGTGATTTGTTGTTTAAAAAAACGCAGGCGGCTGTATTATTTACGCATTATTTAAATTTTCATCAAAAATCTGATCTGTTTGTATTAAAAAACTTGTGAAATAACCAAAAACGTATTGGCTTAAATTCAAGGTTCTGGATACGGTCAAACCGGGCCTATAAATAAAGTCCAAGTGCTTGCTGCAATAATATCAGCCTTGGTGTTCGCATTATTAGTGTTAATTATTATAACTGTCGTTTTCTGGAAAAAGAACCACACCATTTACACTTCTCAAAATACAAGAACACATTCTAACAACGATTCATATGAGGTAAGTATTGATAATGTATATTAAATTTGCAGTTATTAGCGCTGATGAATATGCAGAAAACTTGAAAGTTTTATCAGATGATGTACTCAATTTTACGAATTCGTACAACCATATGCGTTCATAGGTCGTCTGCGTCATTACCCTTTAAATTGAAACAAGTTGCAAGCGCATATTTTCAGTTTGATCATCTAATATTGTCACGAAATAAGTGCAATTCAGCGACAATAACTTGCAGTATTGTTATGAGTGGTTTTCCTCTTAACTTTGAAACTGTGTGAACAGGGAGGCATTAAGAGGTCAGAATTACTTAATGATCGATATTTGAAACCTGACAGAAAACACATATCAAACGCTAAAAATGTCGTCGATAGGATTTTTCCATAAATTTCATATTAAAATGCTTTTAACATTACGAAAAGAGTAACGTTTAAACGTTACATGAGTTTTTCAGCTCGGCGCTTTCTTTGCTATGCCTAAAATAAATGTTTTCCCTTCAGACCCCAGATTCAAAGAAGAATGAAGCTAGCCCGTTTCTTGGTTGCGTTTGTGCAAACTCTTCGGTATGAAGTCTAATATTGAATACATTCCCTAATTCCAAGTGATAAATGCGTCTGACTGAAAAGGGTACTTACAATAGGTCATAAATTTATAGTTTTTAAGTTTTATCTCAAGAGTTTACATTTTCAGACTAACGGATAGAATCACGACGTATACAGTACAGATTTTAAATATTGGTTTCACACTTCTATTGGCGAAAACTGAAAGTTGGAAACGGTTTATTGTCGTAAACATGATCTCACATTGATTTTGTTCTATTACATCTCAAGGAAAGATCAGCATACACAGCAAAGGCATTGCGAAGAGAGATAGAATATGATCCATTCTTTAACAACGAGCATCGTGACCCATTAGAATTGACTTTTAAACAGCTACAATTTTCTGACGGTTATCTAGGCCGGGGAGAATTTGGTGTTGTGCGTAAAGCATTATTGTTGGATGATAATTTTGTAGAGGGAAATAAAGTCGTTGCTGTTAAGTGTTTACGGGGTATGTAACTGCAGCTACATGAAAATTACTGTTATATATTAAATTACATTTCATATTTTACAAAATAGCAGAGACCCACGGAGATTTCGACAGTTTTCTTCCTTATATATAGGACGTTATAACAATGTGGAGGTGTTGCATACACTTTAAAATGAGTGTCGTGTTTATTGTATATTGTTTTGAAGAAAATGACAAGGCCTTCTTGCATTACTCATTCGTAAACATGACAAATTCATTATCTGACAAACCATACTTACTCTATCAACTGAGTAAACTTGTCCTGCGTTCTTTAAAAAATCCTGTTTACGAGAACGATTGATACTTCATTGTTACAGAAAATGCTTCTTGTGAAGACAGAAGGAATTTTCTTCGGGAGTTAGAAATTATGAAATCTTTACAAGAAAGTCATCCGAATGTCATTACGCTGCTTGGATACTGCACTAAGTCAGGTATCTAAAATGTTAACTTCACCGTGATAATATTTCACAATATGGTAGCCTAGCGCCGCTATTTCATGATTTCGTTTTAATATCGATAAAAATGAAAGTAAAAACATATCTTTATTGAGAACTATGATTTGTAAAGAAAAAGGCAAGTCACATTGGTTTGCATTAAAACATTGGCAATTCGGAACAAGTTACTGTCAGGTGTAACTATCTTTTAGCGGTCATATCTGTCGATCATAAAGAAATAATTTCTGTGAAAGGTCAAAAATTGCCTGTCAGGAGGTAAGACGAAGTCAAAACAACTCCACAAACGAGGCTCGCAAATAATGCGTTCTGAACTGCTAGCGGGATGTGTGTAGATTTATGGTGTTGTTTTGACTACGCCTAACTTCCTTTCAGATAATGTTTCAACTTTTGCATAGTTGATTTCTTTGTTACTGCGTGGGCGATCATTACGCCTGACAGAGCTGGCAACTTCTCAATTTAGACTGTAATTGAAGTTCCCGTATTTTAACTGGTTACATGCAAACCGTTTTAAAACATTACAGGCAGTTCATGTCCTTTACGACAATTATGTCCTTTCTGTTAAGAAAACTCATTCTGTCTAGTATGCATGTTCTTTCAACTGATTCTACATATGTAAGTACCTGAGGTAAACAGGTCTACATTTCGTCTTCATCTATGAAGTCAGCGTTTGTCTACTGTCGTCGAGGTTAAGGCGTCTTCATTAACAATTTGGCAAAGCAAATTTGCTTAGGTTTGAGGGAGTTTTTAAGGAAATCACAGTCCTTGAGAATATATGAATTTGATACTGCATACTCGAGATAAACAAGGAGTACGATTTACCCTCGACTTCAATTTGGTATCTGCTAAGAACAAAATCACACGTCAGATGCTAAGCGTTTACACATGGAACAAACCAATTACTTGATATAAAGTTGTACATAATGCATAAGTAAATATTGTTTCGAAGACATTTTTGTAACTATCATGTGACGCGGCATCACATGACTAAATAAATAAAACATAATAAATAAAAACTTATTAGATTTAGACCAACATGTAAAAAAGAAATCGAGCGTACCAAAATATCTCTAAGTTATTTTGCGATTGAGCATTTTAACTTTTCACCACGCAGAAGCTTGCCTGGTTAGGATTATAACACATCCACTCATTCTACTGTTCTCGATGTTTATTCAATATCTGTTTTGACACCTTGCCCGAAACATTTATGTGATTGGTCAAGGTGGCTGTTCTCACCGATTGTAATGACACCTAGGCCTATGTATTTGTGAAGTGTTAATGTTAGACATCCTGTTGCCCATAAAATAGTTCTAAACTATTAAACAAGCAGTTACAACACTACAAAGCTTCGCTTGAGACGCAGTGGCAAGTGACATCCAACAGGGCAGTTTAGACTTTGGTCAGGTCTGTGATTATGTTAAATAAAGTCATTTCAGCAGCTTGGTGTCGCATTGATGATACTTTTGTTTGAAACTCTTTTGAGTGAATTCGATGGCAGCAAAATCGGAACTACGTTGTATTCACATCTAAACTTTAAGTGTATTTTCGCATGCGTGGAGAGAACGCGATCAGCAGTAAGTTTCTCTCGGAATCACTGACACCGAATCCAGCCATAACTCCACTATGCTGCGGTCAAAAAAAAACTCGCGATTCCTCAACTACAACGTAATCACCCAATCATTTTTAGTCACAGACTTGGACCAAGTGTAACTGCAGTGGTACTTTTAGCAATTGCTAACCGCAAGAAATCTGGTACTTGCAGGTTCTTGCATCATTTTCTAGTCATATTGCACGGTGGGGAAAGATCACAATGATTGTGAAAGGGTGAATAAAACAAGCGAAGTCTGGATTTCTCACTGCACCATTGCTCTCAGTTTCATAAGCGCTGAACTTGATCGTCATAACGTTTGCTGACATGATATATGCTTTGTGGATTGTAACGCGGGCTCACTATGCAATTTAATTTGCTTGACAGAAGAAAGTCTGTCTTTCAATAATAATCAATGATTTCAAGTTTATTTTGAAAATATTGTTAGCTAAAAGGCATTTGGTTACAAAGCTAACTTAAGACCCAACCTGTGACTTTTCAGGTGTCATTTATGTGATAGCTAAGAGCTAATGTAAACTTATGAATATTAATATGTGACGTAGCCAGTTGTCGCTCTAGTTGTCAGATCAAGCCACGTATGGATCTTTGTCAGGAGTAGAAGCTGTAAGTTAAACGGACACTTACTTTGATGTAAGTACATGCTAGTACAAATTATCTCAGTGGAAATTTGAATTAGGACTGCTGAAACGGGTCCAAACACATTGAACTCAGTTGTCAAAGATGCTGAATAAATTAAGAGTGACCTATAAAATGTGACCAAAACTAAAATAACAAAGTAGGTCTCTAGAATGATTGGCTAGTTAAGATACGATTCATTTTTGGCATCCATTTCTTGGACTGTCATTGATATTTGGCGGCCATTTTGGCTTTCAATGAATGATTTTACATATAACGAAGGATACATAATTATTTTTCGGCATTGAAAACAACATATATACTAGTCTCTGAGATGCATTTTAAGCTAAGACATACCTCCGTATTTGTCATGGAAACCATCTTGGTGGCCATTTTGGATTGCATCAATTCTAAATTAGGATTTTCATGGGGTTTTTTTTATAAGTAATATACAAAAGATATTATTTAACATCTGAAATTTGCCGAAAGATACAATATCGGTCCCATAGTTGATTGAGATATGATTCGTTACACACTGAGACAGGCATTTTGGCGTCCATCTCGTGTTTTTATGTAAATTAAATATTGCCAATGTCAGCCAATGAAAGATATGAATTCATTGATCCCATTTACCTCGCAAAGGACTCCATAATCACTTCAACAGCATCTCACGGAGCTGAAATATGACGTTTTACCTGTTTCAGAAGTCGTTTTGGCAGCCACCTATGATTTCCATGGAAATTAGTGATTGTACATGTCGGTCCATGGAAGAAATAAATTCCTAGATCACATTTATCTGCAACTGACACCATAACCCTTTCCACAGCATCTGATAGAGCTGAGATATTACCATTTATATGTTTTGGCGGCCACTTTGGCGGCATTCTTGAAAATTTCTAAATGTCGGAGAGGACCAGGGTTGCATCATGGAGATCCCGATTCAGTAGGCTTTGAAGATACAAAAACCATGATGAACCCAAAATATTTGGGTTTGACTATTATTACCTTTATCAAAAAAACCTATTAACTTGATAAAAAATTCAATACGAAGCAAAAGGTTAACACCATGTAAGTACTCAATGTCAACACGAACTACTCCGAATACCAGGGATTAAAAACTGCCCTACGCCCTTGTCTCGCCACGGCTTATTTTGAAATTAACAACCTATTTGAAATATGAAATATATAACCTACCGAATGAGTTCATGCTAAAAGGTCAAGGACAACAGGGCATTTGAATCTTAGGATGTTTTAGGCCGGTGTATGCTGTGTACGTATAGTGCATAGGAAAACAATAACAAACAAATAAAACCATTTCACGCCTTACTAGGACTAGTTTTTTAGCCATTGTAAAGTCATCCTGGGAATCTTCCCTCCTCTTGTAAACAAGGTATAACAAGTTTGGTTTTTTGAAAAAATACCGAGTGTTGGAGATCTAGGGAAGCGTATTCGTGCCATTTTGTAAGAAAAAAAGAAAAATATCGTAATTACGAGTTTTTGTAATCGTAATTACAGGCATTAAAAACTCGTTATTAGGAGAATTATGATCTCGTGATTACGAAATTTTAATTATCGTAATTAAGAGTTTCTGATTCTCTAACTAAAGTTTTTTTATTCTCGTAGCTATGAGCCTTGAGTCTTTCTATAGGTCGAGCTCTTTAATGTTATAACTTTCTCATACGTAGTGGTGCTTATTGTTGAACGAGAATATGTTGTTTTCAATATGGCGTTTCAATATGTAATCTTGATTTAATAAAGTCATGGGGTAATCTCCATGATAAGTTGTAGTACACTCGTAGATGAATGAATGAACTTTGGACTGGCTACGATTGTAACAGTAGATATTCAGTAAGTTATCGAGAAGGTCAAAAGTCATGCAAAACATGTATGGTCTGTAAATTTTGTCTGGCCGAATAAACAATGTTTTTGAAGTGAAATTAGACTTGCTCACATTTTTTGGGCATATGTCTCAAAACATATAGTAAATTGCAGGACTAACCTTCAGCAGACCGTCGCGCTAATGATAGGCTGTTGCGTAGATCGTCGGGTGAACGCCTTGGCAGCCACTAACTTAGCTGCCGAAAAAGCCAGGCGACATAAGTATGCCATTAAGAAGACATTCACACCTATTGACAACTTTATTAGGTTTTTTCCGACAAGAAGGCAAGCACAACCCCCTAGGAGATAATCCCCTACTATAAATACCTGCCAATAAGCTGTTAATTTTTTACATCCATTACAGACCGACTGTTGTACTTTGTCCTCTGTTGTTTGGTTTGCCCTAAAATTATGGCGAAAATCTAAAATCTTCTGACACCCCTTCACATATGAAAAAAACATCCAAAACAGCTGTAAATAGCGAAGTCGGACAAATTTCCAAACTATTGCTAATTGCTCACCAAGATATACACAGTCAAAGTATCATTGACACAGATAAAGAGAAGAATGTTTTACAATGAGTTTCCTTGTATTATTTCCTCCCAGCGTAAAAGAACAGTACACAACCGTTGTTTATTATGAATGACCGAATTTAAGTACAACTCCTTTAAAGAACTAAATTCAAGCAAAAATTGAAATGACAAATAAAAGCGAAAGAGTTTTTTACCATAAACATTGCTTCGTAATGACAATCATAGACTTTTGATTCTCATGACAAGATAATTCTCATAATTACAAGTTTTAAATTATTGTAATCTCGAGCTTTGGTTCTCGTAAGTAGTATATACACTGAGGGTCTTGGACCACAACCTCCGTTAGTGCAGCTAACTTTCTGTTTTATACCACTGAAAACTATTTCAACTTGCCCTTCCCAGGGATGGAGCAAGGTGTGGCGGAATGGAAGAAGGTTACTGGACCAATCCCCTGGTGGCCCAATTCGTAGATCACTCCCCTTAGAGAGAGCAAGGGTGGAGAATGATGGGAACTTTTGGTCCAACCCTTGATCTTTCCCTTAGGATGGGGAAAGGAGTAAGGGATGGAATCATCCCCTTGGGCTCTGGTCTCTAAAGCTTGTTGTAAACATTTAGTGACAGTGGGGTACCGAAAACGGAATGAGGGAAGGGAACAATACTTGCTCATGGCTTATAAAACTTCACGCTGACGCTATGATGCATAGAGCAAAGGGCAAATGAAAGAGAGCAGAGGGTACTTGAAAAGGAATATGTCCGGCTGATGGCAGTTGAATGGCCTTGAAAGGTGTGGTGGCAAATGGGAAATCTTTAGAGGAAACTGCAACTAATGTAAAATAGATAGACCGCCCTGTAGACTAATAATCACCCATTTAGAGAGTGGTGACAAAGGGGCACCAACTCATCAGGATGGCTTTCTCGATAGGCATATTTTTCTGTTGAGACATTAACAGCTAAGCTGAAGGTCACTGTTACACTGGGAGGGGGGTAGTCTGGCAGAGACCCTGCGATTCGCATTCTTCCCAGTTGAACACGCGCGCGCCCTTCAGAGAAGCGACGCGAATCCCACGGTCTGGACGTTCTTGCAAGCGACCGGTCGGATTTCTGCCTGATCCGGGTATTTTATAGAACTGCACACATCTGTTAATCAAAAAAAAATGGCAAGTACCATAGGCAAATAAAATTAGAAATGAAAAATAAAAACATACTGCGTATATAAGTCTACCAGCTACTAGTAAAAATTTTCTCCGCCCAGTTAGATAGGTATTTCTTTTGACGACACTACCCTTATGAATATTCATATCCTTGCAAGAACCGACAATCGCTGTGTCTGGCAGCGCGTGCTCACAGCTGCACAGCGAACAAATGCAGGCCCATCGTGGGCGCGCACAAAACAAGGCACAGCGACTGTGGAGAGTCTAGGAGGGGGGCAATGAGTCACTGTCGCTTTTGAGGACGTTCAGTACAAAATACAATCTTCGGGGGATAGCCAGCAGGGCTTGTTGGGAGTCACTGTAATTATAGGTTTGCAGAGCTAGAATAATGCTGTCATTCCTTACTCAGAGGTGTACTTAAAGAGCTTTGAAATAACTCAAGAACGAAAAAGATGTCATATGTTTTGTATTCAAGGTCGCCAAGAACCATCAAACTAAGCAACAGCAAGTGAACCTCTATTGTTATGCCTTAGGGACAAGGGTATCCCAGTATCTGACGCCTGTGACACGCTTCTGAGGCATCACCGGACTCAAGACCATACCCCGACTTGACTTGAGAAACAAGGTTGAAAGCCTGTCCATCATTCTTTTCTATCTTTGCTTTCTCCATGTCGTAGACATCTTTGCATACGGACACAGAATACATTTGACTTCCTCATCCTTCAGAGTTTGTGGAAAGTATCTGACGTTTAGTGGGATAACTCACTTGAGGATAATCGTTCTGATATCGACCCTCGTTGTGCCCTGTTTCAGGTCTCCTCCCCAAATGTGTTCAGTGTCATTACCAAAGAAGTCAAAAGGAAAATCCTCACCAACATATCTGATGGCAACTCCAATCCAGAGTTTCTTTGCTGCTTTAAGCCAAAAGTCCGCTAGTAATTCATTTAACTCATTTGCGATGCCCAGCTTGATGCCATCGATGAGAAGTGTCCCACCAATGATGATCGCTAGTTTGTCGGTTATTTCTTGCTTATTCATCTGTAGGTTTCAACCAAACACAGATTTCTCTGCATCATAGTTAGAAGAGGGAAAGTAACCCGGAATATCGTTCCTATACTGGTTGTTTGCATTTAATACATCATAGCGTGTATTTTTTGTTTAACTGTGTTGTGTATGAAGCCAATTAGGAATGGTAAGACATGGCTGTAATCTGCGTGTCAGTGCAGTCTGTACTCGTACTCCACAGTGAAGAGACTGTGTAAGACACTATGATGTTTTAATGCTATGTTTCGAAAGTTAGCCAGACTATCATCAGTTGCCTAAAGTTAATCTTCACTGGAGAAATTGTGTGGAATAATTGATAGATTGTATGTATTCCTATATTGTCCCACTGGACATATGTCTTCATTCTGGAAGCTAGGATGTCTAATTTTGTCCTATTGTGCTAAAGGTCGTGTTCGTATTGTGTTTACTATATGAGAGATAGATATGTGTGGTCGTCAACATGTTTTATGTAGTACGTTTCTCTTAAAATGTGTTTTGTATTTTGTGTTTTGGAAGGAGAAATTCAGATGAATTCGATGCTGCTAGGTGTATCAATGTTTATTTTGCTTAGTTCTAGTGTATTGAGACATTTTGTTGTCGTGATATGTATATTTAATTCTGTGTTTCTCTGTCATCTTATGCTGTTGACCTCCTATATTTATTGAGAGACTTTATCTTGTGTTGATACAGTAACTCTTCCTTTTGAGTATGTCTTGGCCTTTAAAAAGGCCATTCGGTATTATGATCCTTGTTTATCCAATGCTGTATTAGGTCATGCAACTTGTTCACAACTTTTGCTGTTGCTGGAGTGTTGTGTACTTCCTTGTCGATTCATTGTGTAGGCTAGAACCTTGTCTTTCTGTTTTTCACTCAACCAGGTTTAGGACGTCTTTAATCTCTAGTCTAGGTCTTTTACTGTTCGTCTTTGTGTAGACTTGTGATGTGTTTGTTCTTGGAGAGGGTGAGGTTACTGTCAGTATCGTTTATCATGTAATACTAACCGTTGCATTCTTCTTATCTTGTTTGTATCGAGGGTGGTGTTGGCTCTTGTTCATGCCCTCATGCTGATTGGTTAGTGTTCTTTCTAGTTACATTTTATCGGCTGTTAACTTAGCACTATAGTTAGCTCTAATTATTGTATTGAATATTGTGTTTTAGATTAGCGTTGATGAGGTTTATGTTCTGCAGAAATCGATGATAAGTGGCTCGAGCTGTGTATTGCCTATTGTACATTTTTTTGGGACGACTAGTGTTACGCTTGTGTGTATATGACGATGGATACTAAAAGGTATTCTCATGTATATATATTAAGCTTTTGATTAAACCTGCAGACCAGCAATGGTTTGTAAAGGGAAAGCAACTCCACAAATCGTTCATATCATGGCTATGTGCATTAAATATATGGTGTGTGTATTTTTTGTTTCACTGTCTTGTGTAGAAAGCCAATTACGCATGGAGAGACACGGTTGTAATCTGTGTGTAAGTGCAGTCTCCACAGTGGAGAGACTGCGTATGACACTTTGATCCTTTATCGCTGTTTCGAAAGTTTGCCATACTTCTTCATCAGTAGGCTGAAGTTCATTTTCAGTGGATAAATTGTGCGAAATATGATGTCGGCCAGTGTACAATGTACTCAAACTTCCGGAAATAGGATCTAACAAATAGGCTCACCAGGTATTCTATCTTACCGCAACAAGTGGGACCTGTTTTGATCATGTTGAATGGTGACTCTACCCATAAAATGCCGTTCATCTCTTCTGTCCACTGTGAGTTCTATGCGCCTATACTTAGCAAAGGAGACTGCTGAGAAATGTTTGTTCCAATGAAGCCTGCACATCTGCAAACACCCAGTCCTTCGTGTTAATCACTGTCAGGCCATTGCAATGGAACTTTTCATGCTTGAAGCTTCTCAAATCTTTGAACAGGCAGAACTTGTTTTTCAGAAGTCAACCTCTCAAACATCGATGTCCTGGTCTTTGATGCTCTCTGGGAAGTACCGGTCAGCCTCTTTTCAGAAGTGCCAGAGAGCCATTCTCTGGCCATAGAATCTGTTCACGTCCCCTATTATTGTTACACTTATTCTTTCAATGCTTGGCTGACATCACCAACACCACTTCTTAACTTTCTCAGGTTTGGAGCCTAGATGCCATAAAGTGTCATATCCTTTCTAGTTTTGTCTTTTTTATAAAGGTCTCTGAATGTCTTGATCGTGTGGTATTGCAACACATCTCGCAGGATCTCGCCTTCAGATTTAAAGACCAGCTAGCTGACTATGTATTTGCTACATTCTGCACCACAGTGTTGTTTTTGAGGCCTTTATATCAAGATCAAACACCAGGTCAAATGAATAGGGCATGAGCACGACACGAGATTCCAATTTAGGGCACCTGATATACGGAGTGTCTCGACCGGTTGCACTTTGCTGGGATTATGAGTGACCACATGACCTCGCTATTTTCGTTCTTTGTGGCTATGCCTTTGGATCAGAGATGTGATGTATGGCATTTTCACACATAGTATATATGATAACATGGTAGATTAAAATGTCGGACAATCAGAACTGGGCAAGTGAGCTGTATGAACATGCTGCCAATGAGACACTGGAGGAGGAGACTGCTTTTAGGGGGTAGCCTTCAATGAGGCTACTCCTGAGGTAAGCAGACTGACATAAATTCGAGCAGAACTCAAACAACAGGCAGTTGCCAATGATACCTAGCAAAGTGTCACGAGGAAGGCAAGTGTAGAACTCTTGAGGCTTAAATCAAGGGTTAGAAATGGAGAGCTACAAGGGCTTGAAGCTGACATACAAAGGAGTAAGTTGGCAATTCGCAGACCTGACATTAAGGAAGCATAAGGGCTTGGCAGGATTTATAAGAAATGTTCTGGGAGCCCCAGTTCAGGACCCAGACCAACCTTTGGCCATGGCGTGAACCCTCTGGGATGAGGCCACGGGTGCATGCGATGATGCGGGCGGAGCTGATATTGATGAATTTGTCGACTTCTAAGATGATGCCCACAAAAGGCAACACTGCAATCTGGAAAAAAAAGCCAAAAGACTCCCCTGAGGACATTGGTCAGTTACGAGATTACCTGAACGAACTCAGAGAGGATGCCAGGAGCAATGCAGAAAAGATTCGGGCAATCGAGGACAGGATTGCTGGATGGAATAACCTTAACCCAACATATTAGCTTACAAAGACGAGCTAATTGTTGCAAAACCCGTAAAACCATGGGCAATGTGGTTGGCTTCATTTGTGAAAAGAATATGCCACAGTTACTTAACAAACACAATGCACTATTTGGCTTCTCCATTTAGCTAGAATTGTGCAGACTTGTCACTAGAACAAACAACTGCAAACAGCTAACCGAGCTCTACTCCAACATTCTTTGTTTTGTGCTAGACTGCTAAGGAATTTTTTTTCAAGGGAGTGGACTTCATGAATGTGTTCCGAGACCCAGAAGACAGTGAAGAAGAGCAATATATAGACTTTGCCGCAGGAACACATAGGAGGAATAGACCTGGATGGCTGACCCTCAAAACCCTTACTTGCCCAAGAGTTAAATACTGCTGCTTGGTGTACCATAGCCCGATGTGGTGTAACTTTTCAAGACTATTTGTTGGCCTCCCCCCCCCCACATAAGCTCCCTTCTCTGTTTTGATCTAGTATTTCACCACCAGGCGCATTTACCATGAACTGGAGGTTGCACTGCCTGGTGATTGCTCTTTCAAGTTTTGGGACAATCCCCATTACAAGGTTGCTTACAGAGCCCTCTCCCAGGAGTTTGGCATCAATGACATACGAAGACTTAAGGTACAAAAAGGGACTACAGGTATGTCACCCAGAGAGGCCTCTTGCATATATACTCAGGCCAGAGAGCGTTGTCTGCCTGTCTTCTCCCCATTTCTGTTGCTGCTGTGGCACTCACACTGGCAGCCTTTCTAGGACTAGTGAGCATGCCAACAGTAGACCTGATGTCTCCGGTATACATGAGATATTATGGATCCTTGCTGTGCAGGGGAAAGAAGGCGGCATCCAATCCTTGCTTGACAACCTGCATGCTTTTGCACAGAATCCTAAGTTCACCTGCCCATACAGAGTTTATCATAAGGAACATATGTACAAGCTTCATAGGTGTAACCTCTGCACCCTTCTGGTGCTGTGGCTCCTTTTTGCTTCTTTTATACAAATACCACCACATAAAATTTTGCAAAGGATTGAAGCAACGATCGAAAATATGCAGAACGCGTCAAATGAAGCAGGCTACCCAGTGCCCCCCCCCCAGATGAAGACATCATAGACAGGAAAAGGCGGTACCCGCTGTGCATAGTGGCGGGCAGCCAGAGCAAAGACTTGCTTAACAAGTCTTTCACCCAAGAGGCCATCGAGAAAATCAAGCCTGAGCACATCAGCAAACACTATTCAATCTACGATACAGCGCTCATCATCCAAGTGAGCGAAACACCATCAAAAATCTTGTTTTTAGCTAGTAAGGGCCTGGACAGCTTGCTGCCGATCGACAGCGCAGAATGGTATCCCAGGATCTGAATAGCGATTTCATTGTCAGAAGGGAACTGAATAAGCTGTGGTTCTTTGTTTACACTTAGGGACCAATTCTTGCTGTAGTCAGCGCTGGCCTGATCACAGCTAAACACATCGATATAAACAGGGAGAGGGCAAAAGAATTCAGGTAAAAGTATAGACTGAGATGGCCTCACTGGAGGGAATGCCAGCAGTAGAGGACATGGATCCCCAAGCAGTGAAGACCTTTGAAACTATGTAGCCTGCAGAAATAAAAAGCTTGAGAAGATTACACTTCCAAAGGAAAGGAAGAGCTGTAGTCGAGTGGAGTTGGGAAGAAGTTAGTTGCGATCAGCTAACAGAAAAAGCTAGGGGGAAATGCCTGCATGCATGGATGGTGTGGTGTTTCTAGAGAGGGGTCTGAGTTACTGCAGGTTGCTTACCCTAAGACTTGGTAAAATTACTGTTACCTTCCCCGGGGTTGGCTCCAGTCGCTTTTTAGGCCCTTGGCTTGTAATACACAAAACGCAAGTGCACATGACCTCCAGTCCACCTGCCAGCTGTGGTGCATTATGGTGGTCATGGGGCCCTCCTCCCCCCGCTCTGTGGCATTTTTATTTCAAAATGAAATAATTTATGCACTACCGGCGTGTGAGACAGTGGGAGAAACTCCAACTATCAGTCATTTATTTACATATTTATGGACGTTGGACACTAAGAACCTCATCACCACTTTGTACATCGGGGCTTTGCTTGCAGGGATGACCATTGTCTTCTCGAAAGGCACAGACAAAATACTGGATACAGAGATTGGGACCCCGAGAAACCAACTTTGAACAGATTCCACAAGCTGGGATGAGCTGTGGCAGCTGCTGTTGCGATGAAACATTTGCTTCAGCAGAAAAAAACATTAGTCAAAAAGACCCCATTCTTTGAGCATGAAGCATGACAGCGGTAACTGGGATGGTAGTTTTTTGGGGTGATTCCCAATGTGACCACTTCATTGATGGAAATGTGGTTGCCCATGGACTGTCTGACAAAGGGAGGGGAGGAGCCTTCAAAGTGGAAAGAGAGAAAGGCATGATAGGCCGATTCAAAAATTCAATCAAGACGTAAAGGCGTATATAGAGCAGATACAGTGGATCCAAATGTGGAAAAGACAGACACTTGACAGAGAGAGAGCTGACTTTGATGGATGGGGACTTGCAGCTCTTTTTGCAAGGCCCCAAGCCTCTTCTTGCTGACTAACCTAAATGTCATGAGTACTACACGCCAAGCACTGTCAGAAAAAATATGAGAATTTATTTATGTCGCGACAGGCCTGGTTGGCAGTCTCATGGTGTTTCTCCTTTGACTAACCATATTTTCCAACGCTGTCTTAAGGTCACTTACTGCTGACTAGCCACAGACTGGCCAAAAGACTTGTAATTATGAGAATTCAAAACTCGTACTTACAAGAATTTTTTATTTCAAATGTGACACCAATATGCAAATACCAGGTATCCTTGTATATTGCCATTGTAATCACATTCTACAAACAGCCTTTGTGCTAAGGTTTTCTCTCATGCCGAAGAGAATTGATTCGATTTCAAAATATACCCTTAATTTCAGACATGACACCATGCTCGACATTAGGTTCTCAGCCAACCGTTTTTCTATTACCATCTGAAGAGAATTTGTCAATGAAACTATCATTAACAACTGCAATATTTTTTTAGGATACGTTATGATATTACTCATAAAATTCTTATATCAATATACTGTACTAGGTATAAAATCTTTAAAATGTAGATTTATATAATCTTGTTACGTGCGCTGAAGATCTCCTAAATGAGTTTTCACAACAACACCACTCGAAGCCCTAGACTTCGATAATCCGAGATATTATTCGGCAAACAATTTTTATGCCTTAAAATCAAACAATGATAAAATGCTGCCAAATTTCAATATTTGACAGTTGACAAGATACTTACATTAAAAGTGGACGAATTCCGATATTTACTGTTCTTTCTTTGGGAGTATTTCTAAATAACAAAACTTACTTTCCGCTTGGTATCCTTGTCGGCCAAACTTACTTTTAACCGATAAATAAAATAGCAATTACGGATTTAGTAAAAGTTTTTGCAAGTAAAATGTTAGTATTCCTCAATACGCATATGACTTCAATAACGACAAGTACAGTCTTTTCACGCTATTTTAATAGCAATGTAATATTAGAAATTGGCACTACGCGATTCTTCTTAGTGAACCTTGATTTGGTGGGGGGTTTCAGCAGAAATAAGGGAGGTTAGTTTTACATCATGGTTTGGGAGTAAAATATTACAAAAGCTACCTTGAGGAAGTAATAGTTTACAAAAGCTGTTTGTAGAACTCTGACAATTACAACAAAATTTAATGATACGTATGAACAACGATGAATCAATTTAGTTTCAAAAGTAGGATATGTCTACAATCTTAGCAGTGTACAATCACTGTCATGGCTTTTTATATGATAATAACTGCTACCATCACCTTTATCAACACAGCTATAGTAGTTTCTGAATATTCTATGAATATAACTACAGAGTTAAGAAAAGACCAGAAACATATCAGTTATTAGCTGTATTGATGTTCAAGGTAACTTTGTCTATCGAACAAATATCTGATCTAATCATAACATTAACAAGTTTGGCATTAACGTGAATGGCTTGAAATTCTGTGGATGAATGACAACAACGCAATTATGACAAATGAATTAATACCTTGATTATAGTAATAAATAACAAAACAAGTGAATTCCTAAAAGTATAATATCGAAATCCTGCACAGGAGTTTTAATTTTTGTATTTGCTTGTAGTCCATCAATAACAATATCGTCAAATCTAATTCGTTGATGAAATTACGGGGAAAGTTATGGGTGAACTCTTCGTCCGAGGACATGAACTGCTGTGTACGCATTCAAAATACTTTGGAAGGAGTACTGATTATTTCCTTTCTCTTAGGTCAAAAAATAATAGGTTTGTTGCTGGTCATTGACATGTGGCAAAAATGATGCGGCGACGTGATTTTTTGTCAACTTTTAACAATTTTTGGTGGAATTTGATACATGTTTCCTTTTTTTCCCTAGAGAAAAAAATGAAAAACAGGACAAAAAAGTTGACTTGCACACTTTGAAGTGAAGCGTGCGGTGACCAGAAACAATCAATCTTTTTTGGCCTTAGTTGTACTTTGTATTGACAATTCACTGATCAAAAAATCGTCACAATGTGTCATTATTTAACAAAACTTTCGTTTCATGTAAAATAAGTATTCTATAGAATTTATAATCTTCCAAACCAATCCAAATGTAGGGTTGCCCTTTTCTACATTTATATCAATAAAACTATGATGTGAGAGATATTTGCAGACGTACATTTTGCAATATACAGATCCAATTTGCATCATTGTTGAGTTGGCGCCAAACGGAAACCTTCAAAGCTACCTTGTGAAAAACAGATGCGAGATACAAAAGACGTATCAAAACATCCACCCTAGTAGTCGAAACATCACGTCGTTGGACCTTCTTCTATATGCCTGGCAAATCGCAAACGGCATGGGCTATATTGCAGCAAGGAAGGTAAAAATCTATCTCTCCACCTTTAGACAGGTGTAAACCGATACAAAAGTTATGAATCCCATGGTTTCAATCAATATCGAATTACTGATTATATTGATCTTACGTTTGTTATCTGTACGAAATATTCCTGCTATTCTGTAGCCTAAAGCAATTGGCGTTATAACTTACAGAAAAGTAATGTATAGCAAAAACAAAGATTTTATTCTTGTCTTTCAAGTTCATAACAACTTACACTCCCATATGATTATAGTTGATTCACAGGGACCTAGCTTCAAGAAATATTCTTCTTGGAGAAGACAGATGTTGTAAGATTTCTGACTTTGGATTTGCTCGAGATGTTAGTGGTACAGACATTTACGAGCCGAGGTCCACGGTAAGGTGAAACAAGTTTGCAATTATTATGTTTCAATATATCATACTTTGCAGATTAAAAATGGATCTTTTCGTATATGAGTGATCTTCGCCGTACACGGTCAAATATACTTCAAACTGACTCAATACTACGTATAATTGATATGGTAGTGTCAACGAGTAATTCTTAACGCTTATCTCTAACAGTGCAGACGTGCCTTTGACGAGAATATTCTTTTTATAATGTGTACAGATTTTTAGAATACATTTCAAGAATGTATCATTCACATTCATATACTCATGCCATATATCTATAATTTATTTTTTTCCATTCTCCCAGGGCCCTTTACCTATCCGATGGATGGCCCTCGAATCCTTGCTACGTTCAATTTACACAACGGAGACTGATGTTTGGTCATATGGGATCGTTCTATGGGAAATAACAACTTTAGGTGATTGAGCATTCTTTCTTTTTATGTAATATGTTTACTAATTCGTAATGAAATTACGTGTGTAAGTCACACAACTGATTGTTCAATTCCAACGCATTTTAGTGCAAACATCTGTGGACAAACCTTTCCCTGAATGCATAATGTCATTATTCGTCCATGTAGGGGCTACACCGTACCAGGAGTTGAACTCTCCAGAGGTGATAAAGAAGCTGCGCAATGGTTACAGATTACCTAAGCCACATCACTGTGACGAAGACTTGTAAGTTTATTTATTTTAGATTTGAGAAAACCGTCTAAACTTCTGCAATCATTGTAGTCAAGTAATCGCACACATAATACTTGCCATTTATAAATTCAATGTTTGTATCTCAAATACAGATATCAACTTATGAGAAAATGTTGGAATACGCATCCTGAGAGCAGACCATCATTTTCTGAAATCTGTCTAACTCTGGCGGAAATGAGAAAGGAAACAAAAAAGGTATTATATTTACTTACAATTTTAACTCCATGAAATATTGCGGAGTAAATATAGCACTTTTTTGTATTTTAATATGAAACGTAATATCGTCCTTTCGACTAATTTTAGACATTTTAGCGTAGAGTAATAAAGTTTGAAGGCAATTTTACAGTACGTCAACACGTGTTCATTTTCAACATAAAGTATAGAACGAACTCTATGCTTTATAGATTTGAATTAAGCGGACCATATACATATGCATAGAAGTTAATTCCCCTAGAAGATGTCTTGAGAGAAAAAAAAAATATTAGTGCATATCTACGATTGTATAATACTCTGGCTTAGTTACTATGCTCAAACCTGCACACTATATTTGGTCGACAAACTGAGAGCCAAATTTCTTCTTATGGGTCTGTTTTGTTTATTGCTTTATATCCTGACAGGAATACCTGACATTGCGAAAGTTTGATGGTCATCTATATGTAAACTTGTCAGACGAAGATGACCATTCAGATGAAAAGTTATAAGACTATGGATTTTCAGGGACAATAACGACGTTTTACCTGTTTTGCGTGTAATATTAATACTTCAAGACGATGACGAGTTATACGCGCTGAATAGATATTGTTAAATATGATTAAGAAAGATTGTGATCGAGTAAGCGATTCAAACATTGATGCAACCTTTCGGACGTAGAATTTAAGTCAATTTGTGCAATATCGCACTTGCTATATACGGTATAAAGACAACAGGGATTACATCAGCTTGTGTTAAGAGTTGTTACGACCGCGGAAATGAATTTAATCTTCTGAATTCATCTCCTCATTTTGCAGTGGAAGGTCCGTTCTCGTTTTATAGGTGTTTTGTATGCGTTCTTAGATTTTTACGCAAGTGCGAAATAAGTATATCTAAAAATGCGAATACTAGATCGCAAACGTGTTGATTCTATATCAAGGGCTCAAGTACATTATAATTCAAAAATGTACAGGGGAGATGTTGGTCGCTGTTAATGAAATACCGTGGCACTGGAAAAGATTTATAATCTTTAGTAGTAACTTGAACAATAGTGATAGTCATATTATATTTGTCAACGCAACAACGGCAAGATGAAGATCAAAAGCTTTTAAATCAACATTCTGAGAACATGAAATTGTGAAGCATGTTTGTGCCGTAGAGGAATCAAAACTGAGAAGATACAGACATTTCTGTCCCTAGCATTATAAGTTGGTCATAGAAAAAATTGAGCTTTTTCAAACTTTTAATCGAATATTATGCTTCAATACAGCTATTTTGTCATTTACTGCTATTTCAGTCTTATGGCAATTTCATGTTAGGCGAGGACATTTTGTTTTACATCTTAGATTTTATTTATAAGTTTGTTGATTTCAATGTAGATAATGTACAAATCGTTGTTGAAATAAAGTTAATGTGCCTTACAGCTTCTTCAGTTTTAATGTCTGGTGATAAATACATCGTTTATTTTTCTTGAGTGGTCTGCTTTCATTAATGTCTGTGTTGCAATATTTGTCGACAGATGCAATTTATATTGAATGATATTGGCTTATGTAGATAGTTTTGCATATTATGTGACACGTTTGACGGACGAATAAATAAAGTATTATAAATTAACTATCCTACTAGTTTCTCATTTACTTCATCTTAATTACTAATTACAATAATTTTAAATCCATTCGAATAGTAAATAATTGATTTAAAACAATGTTAATTTGGTTTAATTACCTCTTTAAAAGTCAACGTCAGTGACAGGCGGCTTGCCCTTTGTTAACCCGGCAATATATTACAATTTATCACACTGAGAGAGAGAGAGAGAGAGAGAGAGAGAAAGAGAGAGAGAGAGAGAGAGAGAGAGAGAGAGAACGGTGTTTGTTGAAATGATAATTCAAACCTAAGTGCCGTGCATTGTGAATTAATATAATTCGCTCGAGAAATAACTTAATTTCGAAAGACAACGAAGTATGACATGTGCAGAATGAGGATATAAGTAGCTATTTATTAAGACAGACGTTGAATGTTCTGCACACCATCCAATGATCAAATCGTACGTAATTTACTAAGTTTGAAATCATCCACTTTTGAGTCAAATGCACTAATATTGTGTCTTTGAGTTGAGGTAAGTTTTATGGTAGTTTTGGGGGAATTTTCACCGCTGGTTTTTTTGAGGTTTTTCCTTCTTTTTTGATATTTGAATGAATAAAGAGGTTAAAGGATTAGCCCCACATAAAATTAAATAGAAATTCTCTGGCACATAAATTAAGACACGTTATTCATTGGTTTACTTCGTGTGGTTTTATTTTAGCTTAATCAGTTGCAAAGTGTGGCTGTTCTTGATGTAGATGGACGCTGTACATTACGTCACATTGACATTTATATAAACTAATGTACAGTTCCTTGGCATGGAAAACATCACTCAGCCTGAAAGATAAAATGTATTTGTCAATGACCGCTAAGTCATTAAGACACCAAAAATAATTTGTTAGACGACAATGGCCAGTATACTGTGATAAATTCGAAAAATAGGAGGGACACGCAAGGGAAAATCTTCGTGATAGTCTGATAAAATTTATAGGCATTTAGAAATCTTCATGAGAAGTTTGTTTTACTAGCAGCATTTTAATATGTTTATACGATTAATAATACAAGCTTGCGGATTAATATTCTGCTTAGGACCGCTGTAATTAATCGTTCGGTGTTAAATTTAACTTATATCAGAAAAAGACAAGAGTGAAAGATGTAAAACCTAAATTTAAACACATAATGTACCTTTGATTTACTCTATTCTGTATGTTGTATGGTACCAATAAGTGGTCCCGTTTTATTCACCTCCCTCAAGCATACGCTAAGTACAGGTAATAATCATTAGCACACTTACCAAACTAATCTTCACCCCTTTTCAATATACTCTCAATGTATCATATCATTGCAACACAAATTTTCATCAATTCAGTGAGTTGAACTTGGCAGAATGGTTAAACGACGTAAATTCCATTACCTTGACGTAATCATCGTTTGTAGCAATGTGCTTGTCAAGAGCCATGTCGATAACCAAAAGATAGGGACAAAATACGTCAATTCTTAAAGCTGGTTAGCGTTCATTTACAGACACGATATAACCGTTGCGACAACTTTTGATTTCCGAACCACGTTTTTTCTGTATTGATGGCTGTTAATGGTAGCTTTGAAATTAAGGACGTTTAAAATATATATGTCAACAAAACAATATAACAAAAAAAGACCAAATAGCTATTCAATCAACCTTTAATAACATTTAACTGAAGCCAATTTGTACCCTACAGGAATCAACACCGAGAAGATATAGACAAGCCTAGGGAGATTTACTGCTGTACAGGAAATACATGTAGAAAACATATGCATCAGCCAACTAAAAACATTTACACTGATAACACGGATTGTCTAAAGAACAGTCATCTTGGTAATGAAATAAACACTTAAAATACATTCAAAAGCCATGAACCGAACAATACTCGAAAAAAACTGTGACTATTATCAATAATAAGGAAACGTTTGTAAAAAAGTGTTTATTGTAAGACTTGTTTCTATTCGCATATCTACAACATAACGGACATGTATCGTGTACTATAGCCATGGGCAATTGCCCGAATAAGGAGGTGAACGACGCAGAAATGGCTGTTCAGGTCTTGAATAAAAATATCTGTAAATTTTCGATCGGATTCAAACTCACAACGTACGGGACCCAGTCACTTAGCGAAGACATCGCAGTCAGACCCCTCGGCCAACCCACTTAAATGTAATGGTGTATAATCATACTCTAGGCATCTTAAGCAACATCCTTCAATTCATCGCTAATTTATCAACTAATGCAAAGGGCGGCTAAGTTAAACTTTTTACTTGTCTGTCTCTATATAAAGTCTGAAGTTTGTGAGAAATACAGCCATTAAGGTAATAACGCCGCCAGCGTGATTTGCATCTATTTGTAACTTGTCTTTCTTCACACTTTTATACTTCTTGATCTGAGCTCAAAACACTCGAATCAACCAAAACAAAGTTTTCCAAAACGTGTGCTGACTTATCGAGTTGAGCATTTTACAAATTTGGAAGGCGTCCAATGGTTTCTATCATAAATGTCTCCTACCAAGAATTATGTCTAACTCCATTTTAATTAAACAAACACTTCACAAATGGCGTGTCGTTTGATCTTACATGGCAGCTTTAGGAAAATATATTTTAGGGTAGGTTGCCCTATTCAATATTGATTTGCATTCTATTTACGACAACAAAGGAATGATCTCATCGAAAATGTTCCAGTTCAATTGTCCGTGTATAATGTTAAACTACAAGTACCCGATATCTTAGGAATTCTGCTGTAAATGTGCCCAATCCGTGTTCTCATAATCCCAACTGCATCCGGTAAAATAAAACTTCTAACTTTCCTCGTGCCGGTAATTATTAATGTTATTACCAAGTAAAACGTTGATACAAAGCCACCGAGCAGTCGACGTTTTAGTATGTTTATAAATAAAGTGGTGAAAATGCTAAGTAAATTTAGGCTGTGTTGTACCGTAACCTATTGCATTTTCAGCACATAAAGACGGTTTACAAAGAGCATTTTTAGTCATGACGATTTCTCGGCGCAGTTCTATGTGTTCAGCAACCAGGCTGTTTATATCGAGGCGCTCAATGTATATTTGAGGCTCCTAGCATTTTCGCTGACTATAGGTATTAGATAAGCTTGATCAAGCTTCGACATTAGTATTGAAGGTGTCCTCAGCCTAACATGCCTTTCGGCGACCATTGACCTATTCCTTCTACCGACTAGCTCCCCGACATTTCACCTGATTAATTTGCCTTCCTATTCGATCTAGGCATGAGACGCGACCTGATTCTCATTTCACTCTTTCATAAGTTAAATGTCGGTTACGTCGTCCCTGTTCTTCAGCCATTAGAGCTTCACTGCGTGCCAGCCTCCTGGCCAAAATACGATTTCTAGTTTGTGCAATCTGTCGGCAATACATCTCAAGACTTTAATAACATTTTCGGGGTACTTTGCTATGGTTACATATTGTTGATTGCCACAAGTGAGAAAATATGACTCTTGTGGTTTACATACATTCTTACATACTTATGTTTAATAGAGGTGAGATTTGACGCTTCTCCCTCACCATCGTCATTTAGAGCCTACCGGCCAGCAGTGTAAACCAGACTTTAGACTTCAATAATTCATCAAATAGCTTTAGTGTGTTAGCTCAACATGTGACATCTGACAGCCAGTAATGCACAACAACAACAACAAAAACGTTGGAAATTCTCCAAAATGATAAGCCTGCCAACTTTGGTTTGATAACCTCGCTTACCTGCTTTGCTAATCAATTAATTAATTCATTAATTCATTAATTCATTCATTCATTCATTCATTCATTCATTAAATTACAAAACATGATACTACTTTACAAATTTGAATATCTTGTTTGAAAATAGGGTATTTGTAGAAAAATGACAGTTTAGTTTTGCATTATCTATTCTCATTTTAACATGGCAGGGGTGAAAATACTGACATTCATAACTTTATTAAAATCATGAAAAGCAAAATTCACTCTTATTCAAACTCACTGTGAAAACATTACCGCCAATCACAATTGCCATTTTGTTATTTGGTATTGAAAGAGTGAAGTGATTTTTTAATGTTGAAAAAAGGAAGACAGGAAATTAGGTGATTTGCATAAATGTGCATAAAGTCACACTTCTTTCTCACTCAAATTGAGACTGCTAGTCATGCTAAAAGGTGAGCCTTACCAATATTTTGATCTTGGGTTACCAATTCGTGAAAATTAAATGAATCTATGCATAAAAGTGATTTTGGCAGACACGCTGTATTATGTGCAAAGGTATCTAACGCCTCGGTATCGACGCCTCTCTATTGCTGCGTGCAATAATCACTGTTTCATTATAATTTTAATGGGGCAGGTTTGAGGCTGTGTGTGGGGGGGGGGGATATCGTGGAACGAGGCTACCCTTTGGTAACCCATTGTCAGCTTTGACCTTCGAGCGTTCCCCCACCCTCCAACCCAAACCTTAAATTAGCGCCAAATTTCTCCAATGCATTCTTTTTTTCTTTCTGCGTGTGTCTTCGTATCTTCGTCATTGTATTTTTTAATCTAGGATGGCTGCAGTAAATGCAAATATTTCACGTTATAGCGACGTAAAAAACATAATTCATTGAATGAATAGAATATATTTTATGTAATTGCGGTCTGTGCTAGTGCCTTTTCGGTGAGTTTCTATGTGCGAGCGGTCACTTTGCCAACAAACCTCCATAAACGCAATGCGAGATTGAACGTACGCATTAGATCACCAGTAAAACTAGTTCGCCTTCGCATACTTTCATTTACTTGTAATACAATCGCGACGCTATTTACTGATTACGTTTCGCCCACTGACGACGGACCGTTGTAACAATTTCATTACTAAATGTAAACGTTTAGGCAAAAAAGACCTCAGTCCACCCCAACTGTTTGTCTTTTCATAAATGCCTGTACATGTCCTACTTTGTCTGTAAGAAAATGAATCGTCACATAGACGCGAAAAGATACGTTCTCTTGATGAAAGGATCGTAGTCTTTTGAGAATTGAAACGTGTATTTTACAAAACGTAGAATTTCGTTGGCTTGACTAACTGGCTGTTGTAAGTTAAAGATCAAAGACTATCACATTGATAAGGTAAGTCTTTGAGGTCGTTGAGATCAGAATTACGTTTACTAGCCTTTTATTCCAACCAACCAAAGTTAAAACGGCATCTTTTCACAGTGTTTGACATACTATAAACGCCATAATCATATCACTACCTTATTGGATTTATAAAAAAAAGTTACTGATTCAGTTCTTTAAGTCCCAGCAGGAAGAAGTCTGACACCTGAATGTTGTTTCCAATATGGTTTAAAGTTGTGGTCATTTTTTTCTTTTGGTCGAAAGCCAATATTATGACATGACCAATTTTTACTGTATTCTGACATTTCAATAAAACCTGACAAAAGGACATAGTACCGATACAACTGAATATGTATGTATGCCTCATGATAATTGTGTATAATTTTTATCGGCCTCAAGTAAGTGTCCGGGCATGCCTAGACAGATTTTGTCATTTCCTAATCCCTACCAGAAGCAGTTAAGAATAGGGGTTTATGGATCGGGTTCCGACTGTCGATGCGTGTATCTGCACAATTAGTCCGTCATTCCATCCACAGCTGTTTTTAAGACTTGACAGGACTGATTTGTCTCGAACTTTGAAAATAGACATACGTTATGGCTTACATAACCACCTTGGTTTATCGTGTCACCCGATCCAAAATGATGCAACTCTATTGCTGTTTTTTTGTGTTCCAATGGGGTCGCCTCGGTCTGAAAGGCGACGGTAGACTGTGTGAAGTATGGTTACAATATGATTAAACATAGCACGATTGGAACGCATAGCTGCTTAACCTCTTGGCATGTAAACAAATAAAGTCTGGCTTATTTTTCTCAATGTTGACTCATGTCCCTGTGTAGGAGTAAAAGACCCTATATAAACTCCAAAGTTCTTTTACCATATTTTATCGCAAACAACTACGCTCCCAATAAATGATGGTTGCTATGGAGCCACTACCTGAGACCTGCCCCCTCAGGTTTAAGACAATCCTAACCAGAATCTACTTTAAATTCTAGACACAGACCTTTTTTGTTCTGAATACCACAATCTGAACAAGCCCATGTCGATAACAGCTTTTAACCTGACAACAGTTAAATGTCTCTGTGCATCTATCATGGCGACATTGTTGGGCATAACGAGTCAATCGAAAACCATATGAAGGTATGAGGAGGTATGTGACTTAATACATGATTAAGTTCAGTGGGTATCATACCAGTCCTTCGTTTTTTAAAAGCTTCTACTGTATAAAAAACTGGCTTTTAGACTGGTGGATAACAAACAAAGAAAACTTATTTAACTTTATACAGTGTTTCCTAGATAATTAAAACAAAACAGTTTACTTACGAGCGGCTCTTTTGGATAACCCAATCCTGGCCCTGATCTTAACAAGGCGAATATCCCTAGTAGATATTACCTGTGCTGTGTTTTATAATCTGGTCGTATCAAATGTGTTTGCATATACTAAGGCTGCAATCACAAATACGGGTAAAGGGGTGGGGGAATTAAGGCGGATATTTGAAAATGCTGGTTGTAGTAAATGGGGACTTGAAATTTTTGCCTCCCCAAAAGAGAGCCTAAAAAAATATATTTGTTCCCTATTATTTTTTGCATTTCCAGGTTCCAATTTCGTAGGTATTTCAATGAAAAGTAAATGAAATGTTCATGTTCTCCAGTGGTTCTAATGTAAGTAATAATAGAATTCAACAAAATGTACAACCATTTTGTCACATTCCATGACTTTAATTCCAAACAATCTGAAAATTTATAAATGCTATAGAATTTTCAAAAGAAAAGCTGCAAACGTTGATATTATTATAACATTTTATGCAATTTTTCAAAATACCAATTCTTACTGTCTCCTTACACCATGCTGAAACACACAATATTCAGTTTGCCAAAAACCTTGTACATGTAAATACTTTTGGTGATAACTGAGCTACTCTGGTGTCGGCGGCAAAACTAAATGTTAATCGCTTAAAACATGTATTAAAATAGGAATAACCTTTAAATAAATTTCATGGCAGTGTTGACAATACCTCTACAGAGTGGCTTTAGTTCGGTAGAATTTAGTCAAATAAATATATGTACATTTTAAAGTCTTTCATCTGAAGATAAGTCCTCAGGTCTAATATTGATATAGTGGCGATCGTCAAAATCCTCCATGGTCAGGTGATTCTGTTAATGAGAACAAATGAAATTAACTCAGAGTCTGAAGAATTTTACGAAAAAGTTGTTATCGGTGCAATCAAAGTGAGTGCTTACAGAGCGAACATTATACATTTGAATAAAATAGTCACTACCCAATACTTTCGAAGCAGGAAAAATGTATACTTAACAAAATACCTTTCATTCATCAGTGCATATTCAGTAAATAGAAGCATCGGGTCCATATTGCCATACGTCAGACAAACTAAAGCATTTATTGTTATTTTATAAAAGGCAATAATCTATTAGAATATGTGACTGTTTTAAGAGATAGAAAACCACTTGATATACGATTAAGTAATGGTATGGGCGAGGAGATTAAAAAATGATTATGATGGTCAAGAGATAAAGTATAATTAAACTGCTGTTTTACCTGTGAATCATCACTGGCTATGTTTCCAACCATCAGACATATGTCAGAGAACGTTGGTCTTTCCTTGGGGTGTTGTTGCCAACATTCTTGCATGACTCGGTAACTATAAAACATACATGACAATAAATTCGTAGGTAAAACATGAAATAATGGCATGGAATATTACTACACTTGTCAATTAAAAGACTATGAAGTAGTTTTTAACTTAAAGCACGAAGTGTAAGTTTCGCACTGTGGTCACATGCATGGTAAAAATATACTCACAATGTATTACTGCAGTGGTTAGGTTTTGGTAACCGGTAGCCATCCTTTAATTTTTGAACAACATCTGGCGCTTGCAACTTCCCATACGGCGTTGATGCTGACAAATAAAAAAGTGCACAATGTCTAATTGCTTGATTTAAAATTTTGGTACTTAATGCTGAATATACATATTTGTATGTTCAGTTGCTTCAACATAAAACTTAATGACTTCATATATCCATTACTGTCGTCACACACATTGCACGTTACAAATGACGTGTCGAGATTTCACTAACACATGTACATTTTCGAATAAACGGCAATCACACTCATAGTTCATAGTAAAAAACCATCGGTCTCCAACACCTGGTATGTGTGCGTCTGTGTAGCTACGGATACACACTATTATAAAATCAGAGAAAGGGGCGACATTTGAAGGACTCACCAAGCGTAACTATTTCCCACAGAACGACACCGTACGACCAAACGTCACTTTCTGAAGTGTACACTGAGAGTACAAGTGATTCTAAAGCCATCCATCGAATCGGCAATCGCATCTGTAATTTTAAGAATATACTATTTCATGTCTTCAAAACACATGGAAAGTTTACATTTTGACCTTCTGTTTGTGTTAGGCCGCGTTGATTCGTAAAAGAAGGTGTGAATACTTGACAAGAGGTTTCTCAACAAACTAAGATCTAGCCTTTGCTTCTTACCTTAGCTGTGCGTCGCTGTACAAACTTGTCAGTATCTTGTCTTGCAAAACCGAAGTCCGATACCTTACAGCATCTGTCTGGTCCAAGAAGAATATTTCTAGTAGCCAAATCTCTGTGGGTACACTTTTTAACGATAAAGGAAAACAAAACGGTCGACCATAAGACACAGTATCGAACAACTTAACTTCGACAAATGCTGTGTGAGTTTGTGAAACACAATGTTTATTAAAGGTCTGAGTATTGTACGTGAGTCAGAATATGTTCATTACTTACCCAAATATATATATTATTTACCTTTCTAGAAGCAATGAAACACATCCCTTTAGCGATTTGCCAAGCAAAATGTAGTAGATCACGTGATGTCAAGTTTCGACTGTTGGGAATGATGTTTTCATACGATTCCGTAGCTCTGTTTTTCATGAGGTAATCATGGAGACTTCCGTAAGGTGCCAACTCGACAATGATGCAAAGTGGATCTGCATATTTGAAGTAGTAGATATTTCTGCATGTAGTTACAGTAATTAGCTCGAAGGCCCTTATTACAGAACGTGGTCGTAATTTAACCAGCTTCATTTACTTTGTGTTACTGAATTGCATTTCAAGATTTATCGTCAATGTAAATATCACGGATAATATCCTTCAATAAACTTACCCTGAGCAGTACAGCAACCAAGTAGCAATACGATGTTAGGATGGCCTGATTGTAACGATTTAAGTATGTTTAATTCCCGAAGAAAATCTTCTCGATCACTGACAGACGCGTTTTCTGCCGATACAAACAATACCGAGAAAATAAAATTGAGGTCTCGTTCAAACCGTACGTATCAAGTGGCTGAATAATTACTCAGATGCATTATTAAACACACATTGAGGCAACAATCATTTCTTACCTTTTAAGCACTTCACTGCAACCTCTTCATTTCCGGACATGTCATATAAATTTGCCACAGAAGCTTTCCTAACAACACCGAATTCTCCTCTGCCAAGGATGCCGTCAGTTGAGAATCGGAGTCGACTGTACTCGAATTCAGTCACTTTATTGAAAGGTTCAGGATAATGCGCGTTGCTAGTCATCAGAGATACAGATTCTTGCACGTGTATTGATTGGTCCCAACAAATTTCCTTAGATTGAAAGTAAGTACAAAAAAGATCATTTCATGGAACAAAAATACCTATCGCAGCTTTTACTATCTTCTAATTTGCATTTGTGCATAATAACACAATCTCATTAGTCATCTCCAGGGCTAGGTGCTGTGATAGTATCTTTTTTATAATTACTGTACTACTTACATTTTCTGTTACAAATTGCTGTTCTGGTATCCACAAATCGTCTTCCGTAGACGATGAATATGCTACATCAGCAGATGCTCGTGATACCCGTGAATACTGTGAGAATTCCTGACAATAGAAGAAGCCATTGTGATTTCATCTCTTCATCTGTGTCTGTCTCTCTGTCTCTCTGACTCATATCTCTCTCTCCCTCTCTCTCTCTCTCTCTCTCTCTCTCTCTCTCTCTCTCTCTCTCTCTCTCTCTCTCTCTAGCTGTGTAAAAGGTCTGAATAATGTAATGATTAGATCTAACCTCATCGCTTCCTTTTGTATCATTGGTACTATCATCGGAATGATGGTGTCTTCTTCTCCAAATGACGGCATATATAACAAAATTCGTTGCCAACACAACCAACATACCACTTACAAATAAAAAAAGATAAAGAAGAGGACTTCCATCATCGTCTCCTATATCTGACCACCTCGTTAACAATACACCTACAATTTTCAAAATAATAAAAAATCAAAAATATATATATATATATAGAAATAATTACGTAAATAATTATAGGTCCGATTTTCAAGAAACTTAAAGTCTACGGTAAATTTGGGATGCTGTTATAAAAAGGCAATCCGTTTTGTGGGTATCTGTTACCATGGCAACCGTTTTGCAGTCATAATTGCAATTTTCTTCGATGATAATAAACCTAAATATTCATCAGAGCTATTTAATGTTTCTGTTTACAAATATGGCATCCCTTTATTGAAGATATGTTTCCGTGCAACTGGCTTGTGCTATCAGAATTGCATTTCTCTTATATTCATTTAAAACGTAATGTTTCCGATTACGTTTCGTATAATATGCAATTTTGATATCTTTACCTGCGACAGGAAATTGCAAAATAATTGCGCAAGATAAGGTCATTGATTGGCACCAGTAATGGACTCATATAATTCGGTTGCAAGTTGTATTTTGGCCTGATATTGTCATGTGGGTCATTTCTCCAGTTTAATTAGGCCATTATAGTATAGAACGTTCTGAGGGTCATGGTTAAAATTGAAAATATTTTTAGACCCGTAATTAGGATATCAATGGAGAGTCTCGAATTTTCCTGCAGTTGCTAGATACATTCCTTTCAGTATAAATGCAGATGTTATAGTAGACTTTAGACTAGAATTGTCACGTTAGTGTTCAGTTCAAGATTTTCACGCTGAATTTTGCTCTATGAACTCTGCACGGTTCAGACTGCATCTAGTCTATAGCCAAAGAAGGACTCACTCTCTCAATCATCGGTGTCTGTCTGGACTCAATTCCCTTGAGACTGTAATTCAGGAGTTTTGTGCCGTCCAAGCTAAGCTAAGCTTATTACTATAGTTTTTACACTGTCTTGTAGCTTTCAGATAATTCCCCTGGATTATTAAACAAGGTTGTCGACTTCATCGCCTTTTTTCTGTCGTAACAATATGTAAAAATCACGGTAATTGCTGATAACCAATTATGTGACTCAATCACCCTAAATACTATTATTAGATCACCATATCCCCTAAACTTTTAACTATCAATACCATCATCATCATCATCATGCTAACTTAGCTCGAGTTTATATCAATTGAAAATAACTTTTGCTGAGAAGCACATTACCATTTGTAGCAAATCGTTTGGTTGTTAATATAGAAAAGCATTACTTTGATACTTAAATTTGTAATGTCGTAAAACCCTCTGTGTTGACAGCAAGTTAAACCAAGGAAAGAGGATATCGTGTGGATAAAAATAGTCCCGGGAGTATTTTAGGTCAAATGAGTCATCAAAATTATAAAATTAGAGGATTCGACTACGATTCTAGATACGCATGGATGATTCCCAAAACTTACTGTGCGTTGTGCTTATATTAACCGGTGATTCATGGGAAATCATTCGTCCAGAGTCAACAGTCGAACTAACAGTTGCCATAGACTGTACATCTGTAGTAAGCAGACTTGAGCGTGTTGCTGTAAGCGTGTTAGTCATATTGTTAGTATCAACAAGATTGACAGGGCTGACATACTTTACAAAGGTGAGTGCAAGGCTTTATAGTGATGTCGCGTGTGCGACACCTGTTGACATGGCAACTTGAAGGGTAAATAAATATAATGTCCGTCTATCTGCTCCGCACGAAAGCCTGTTAATGATATAAATGTTTCCATACTTATGCGCAAGGTGCAATGAAAGAAAACCCTCAAAATTTAAGGCTTTCCATTTTTTGTAAAATCCTGCGCAGGGGTGTATGAAAAGTCGCTTATTACCCGATATCACCGGTTCCGTGTGTTGTATCGTGTCATTTGTGCGACGTCAGACGCTCAGCTTCGTCTCGTGTCTGACGCAGTACAAATAACACGAATACTGATACAACCCAAGAAAAAATGATGGTGGGTGATAACAACTTATTTCTCCCACATTCTCCCATATTCGCTTCCTAACAATATAAGTAAACAACATTTTCCTATATAAACACAAGTGGCTATATACAAACCGTCTTGATGCGTTTTTCAATGCACCGTAGTTTAAAAAGACGTGACATTTTAGTCACATTTCTTCTCAAATTTGTTTGCTTCTTTGTTTCAAGACTTAAAAATCGAGCGTTGGATTTACAAAGATTAGGTTTTGTAAGTTTCAATAACGAATCAATGCTTATTTAAAGTGGCGTATGCACGAGGACACTAAGGAGCATTTGCTTTTTACGAGGAGGGGGTTGGTGGAAATCAAGAGGGGTTGATTTTACAAGACGTTTTAGGGGAAGTCAAATTTTACAATGCAATCAATTATTTGGGGAGTTCTGAAATATATGGCAGGAACAGTCTTCGATTATTTCAGAGGTCAGACGTCATGCCACACGGTACTTCTAAATGTCAACTCCACCTAACGGCCTTGAGGTGCAAAAAGGTTATCAATCTAATCAAATGAATAATTGAGGATTACATTTTAGAATTGATAAATTGTAGGGTGTCATATTACAGAACTATAATTTTAAAGGGGTAGAATTTTGCATTTTATTTGTAGCTTAAGGTCCATCGACTCCCCATCGACGTAAAAACGAATGCTCCCTGAACATAGGATATTGCTTCGATACTTAGAATCAGTATATCAAATGAATTCGTTTTATATCTGACAATCAGTTTCATTCTTGTGTTGTTTAACACATGATACTGCCTACCTTGAGAATTCCAGTCGACATTATTATTAGAACCGTTCCCAAGTGCCCATGTCTTTTTAGATTGACTCATCATAGTTTTTGGGTTCAAGAGACTTCGGCTGTGAAACACCTTTAGTGTATAGAACATGCATGTCTGTTTTAGATTTACCACCATCGAGAAGTATCTGAATCAATGGAGCTATTATATTATTGATAGGTACTGTATATGCGTCCCATGTTTGTGGCTTTGAAATTTATGAGATCATTTTATGTGGCCTAACAAAATATTATTGTTGAAAATATTGACATTTGAATTGCTTTATTACATTTTCAGGAACTTCGATGTTTCACTATCTTGGATTTAGCTGTATATCTTCAATTTCACGTAGTCCTTTATTGTCAAAATATTTTTACAAAAGAATGCGCTCTGATACCGTGCAAGGAGAACTTACCAGTATTGTACGATGCGGAAGTCTTACTAACTGCTTCACCAGTTATATAAGATGGCATTGTCTTGGCAACAGTTGTCTCAATGACAGCCATGCCTGAGGTATACGTCGGACTTGTTTTAATATCTGAGAAAGTAAAAATAAATAGATAAGTTCTGTTCAGAAATTATTACGGTAGTCTTGGAGAGAAAGCTGTGGAAATCAAGATGGTGGGACAACAAAGAGCATGTCTTGTTAGTTCATTGTTTGTAAGAATACTTAACAACCTTTTGCTCGATCAGGTTGTGACGGTGAAGTAGCTAAATGGTTTTGAATTACCTTGGACATTGAATATAAGTGTTTTCTTGAAAGCTTCTGCATATTCGAATACAGTCACGGTGAAGATATACTCGTCAGCCATAGCGAAATCTATATCTTCAAAAGTTATCATATAAAATAGTCTGGTGCAAGAGGGCAAAATATTTCTCTCGAACGACGAACACCTAGTTGATCCATGTATCGGAAATTGGCAGTTGTAAACATCCTCGCCGTTAGCTTTTTTTAGATCAACATCAACAACATTCAGTTGGCTGTATTTGAATGCTAGCTGCATGGTTCTACCTCTCCGTCCAATCACATTGATTTGATTGTTTTTGTCATATTTGGTTCCTTCATCTAAGAAATGTAAAACAGAGAAACGTAAAGCTAGATTTACCGATTACAAATGAAGAAAATAGTAAACGTCGTGGCAGTGATTTACTACAGCATTGACGACAGCCAAAGTTAGTACAGCCGGTCAGTTGACGACCTGACCCAAACCAAACCACCACATTATCAACGAGATATGAACTGAATATGCTCACGTGTTTTACAACAGGTTCATTAATAGTAGTACGCTTCACAGAACAATAAGATATATGTTATCACTATATGTAGCAGGTTTTTTTAAACTTCGCACAGTACTCTAAGAGTTTAATCACTAATTACAAAACTTTATTTAATATGCGAATGAGCTGTCAATTAACTTGAAACTGCTCAATGCTTTATGGGACAATTAGATATCCATCAGATCAACATTTGTCGCAAGTTTTATTTAATTTAATGCTGTAATTTTAGAGTAATGTCACTTTTTACAAAGTTCATTAAATATGCAAATAAACCCTACATTAACTTGACACTGTTCAATGATTCATAGCACAATTAAATATTTATCAAGTCAATATCTGTAGCACGTTTCACCAAATTTTGAGTTATATACCTAATTACAAAGTTTATTAGATATGCAAATGAACCCTTAATTAACTTTATACTACTAAATGCTTTACAACACAGTTAGATATCTGTCGTATCAGTTTGTGCAGCAGTGTTCATCACATTTGATGCAGTTATTTCGGCGTTATATGACTAATTATACGACTTCATGGAATATGCAAATGAGCTAATTATTAACTTGACACTGCTCAATGCTTCTCAGTACAATTGGATATTTATCAGATCAACATCTGTAGCAAGTGTCATCAAATTAAATGCTTTAATTTTGGAGTAAAATCACTAATTACAAAGTTCATTAAATATGCAAATGAACCCTTAATTAACTTCACACAACTAAACGCTCTACACCACAATTAGATATCTGTCGGATCAGTATCTGCAGCAGATTTCAGCGCATTTGGTGCAGTTATTTTGGAGTTATATCACTAATTACTAAACTTCATAAAATATGCAAATGACCTATTTGTTAACTTGACACTGCCAAATGCTTCTCAGTACAATTAGATATTTATCAAAACAATATCTGTACCCAATTTCAATGAATTGGGTGCTGCAGTTTCAGAGTTATATACCTAATTACAAAGTTCATTAAATATGCAAATGAACCCTTAATTAATTTCACACTACTAAATGCTTTACACTACAGTTAGATATCAGTCGGA
>LD347926.1:93970-104349 GCA_001465055.1 Ptychodera flava | reverse complement strand
CTTATCTGTAACCTTGTTAATAGGCTGTAAAAATTCCATGTCCATATCTCATTTCAAAGTTGGATTAAATTGGTATACAATTATGTAGGAAAACTGTTATTCTGTCCAAAATGTTGAAAACAAGCCATATTTGCACCCCTCTTTTTAAGTCATAGAGCAGTTTTTTTTGGTTAATCTCACTTTTGACACCTCTTTGACACTCAAAGAATCTAAAAATGCATTTACAATAGCAGTCACTCACTCTGAATGCCAGCACCACCTTGTCAAACTTTCCTGAAAAACAGCAAATAATGACTTTCCCTTTTCAAACATTTTATTAAAAGCTAGGGGACCTCTACCATAGTTAATACACTAAGGACTCCCCAACTTCTTCTTATTTGGTCAGTTTTTCAGAAGTTTTAACAGGCTATAACTCTGCAATGCCTTTGTGCCCAAATGTCTAGTTTTTTTTATTCCACAGAGAATGTTGACTACTTTTATATTTTAATAGTTTTGTTGAAATTTATAACTGACGCTCTAGCCTTTCCAACCACCAACAACATCTTGGCCAATTAAGTCTTTTAGTAACAAAGGCATGCCGTAGTTACTCTCTTAGTGTAAGCTATTGTATTTGTATTCATTTATGCAATATTGTATTAAAGATCTATTCTAGTGATTCCGTATCCATTTGAAATGCTCGTGTATCTCGTACTTTTCATTGTACTAGTATCGCTGATGGAAACGGCGGGTTAAGGTTGACGATCGCAATAACCGTAATTGACATCTAGCCTTGCAATTACATCACCTGTGATTACTTGTAAAAATGAGTGAACATCAAGCTCTGCCGAACTGATAGGTTACTGTTTAGCCTTGCAGTCTTATATTGCTTTGCTCCAAAGTGCAACTTCAGAATATGTCATGTGACTTGTTTCATCTTTAGTATGAGTGACCGATACAATGCTATCAAACGCGTGATCAATGGGGGCATTGTAATACTAATAAAAGCAAAGTGATTTATGCAGTTTCGATCTTTTCCACATTTTGACCATAGCAAGATACAAAACGTATTTTCGCTGTCTTATTTAACAAGATGACATCATATGGCATGCCTCCTAACTCATCGGAGGGCTAAGCTTTTACATGTCATTTTACAATTGTCTACAGTTCTTCGTAGGCGTTGGCAAACCCTGTCACCGCACGGTGGTTTTATTTGGTCATGGAACAAGTTGATAAACTCTGTCCTCAACTAGTGTAAATCTAACAATCTTTTGTTAAAGCAGACCATGTTTGCAATTGAAACTTAGGTATGCCAACTTTACAGTGCCAAAGGGTAAAGGCTATCACGCAAGCCACCTCAGCTTGCTGAAATGCTAAAATGTTTAGTTGCTCGAGTGATACGGATTATGTATACATCAGTTATTAAGTTGAGCTTGCTAAGCTGAAATGGTCTGCAGCGTACGTGTATTACCATCACATGACATCTAAAATGTTCATTTATTGACTGACTCCGTCACCTTTTACTCACCTACAACTGTTACCATGGTTTCAGCGAATCTACCCTTGTCTGCCCACCACCAGGTAAATACATCTTTGTCATCGTTTGCTGTTAAGTTATCGATCTTTAGCATCCAGTAATCTTCAATCAGTCGCAATGATAAGCGAGGGTATTCATTGTAACCAAAATTACCAAAGTTACAGTCTATCAGTCCAGGAACTCCTACATGAATGATATAAATGCAATACAAGTAATGTTAAGTAGATTCCTGTCGCAATTTTCAGTGCATCATCCAATTTGAAATACGTCTATAATTTTACGAATTCGGGGTCTGAAAAATCGAGTTATTTCGTTTCACAAAAGAACATGTCAGTACATCGTAATCTCCAATCGTTTCTGGCCTAGCACATCAAAGAGAAAACGTTTGTCGCAAATTTGGGCTGCGTTCACGAGTAATGGTCAAGGGGTTAGAGGAATCGCGTTTGAAATTTTTTTTCGGAGCCCCTCATTAACCTAAAGAATTTAAAATCGTTCATACAAGATCAAAACGTTTTCAAGACTACCCTAACTATTCCATAGCCGCATATTTAGAAGGGATGAACGCGAAGAAAAAAAACATGTTTTGCGTAATTCTACTTGAAGATGTTTGACACTACTTCTTTGATACACACACAAATATTCTGTAGGGGTTATAGCAATGTTGTCAGCAGTTTGTAGAGCCATATTCCTAGGGCAAATTCTTAAATTGATTCATTATTAAATGAATCAGTGGATATTGTAGATTTATCAGTCTAAACCGACCCCCCCCCCCCTCCAAATATCACCACCGTACCAGTATTTGTGAATGCAGCTTTGATTCTTTTGAGGAGTGTCAAGCAAAGTACTTCACCGCTCGTTTGACACAAAATGAATGTTGTCCAATGACTTATCGTATACCTTAAAGCGTGATGCAAAAGAACAAGAATGCTGTTAACACTCTACGGCAACGGAGAAGGCACAGAAAATCTTTTATGAGTAATTAGGTATCGTAAACTTGATTATTATCGTTTCTTACAGAAATTCAGTTTTATTGATGGCAAGTTCGACTAAAGGTTCCATTTTCTTTTTATTTGATTTTGGTTTTCAAGGTAAAATTCATTTAATTTTCATAATTGCTATGAATTGTCGTTTTAATTTTCCACTTCAATTTTGTTCTGAGGTTTATATTAGTTCTAATTAGTCCAAAGGTGACATGCGACATTCGAACTGTTAAGGGTTAAATGTTGAATCGTAAAAATGGAAATAGAATGGAGAAGATTTTTATTTTCAAATGAAAGTAAGATTTTGAACGATTATGTTTTTTTGTACAATGGAAATGCCAAAGTGCCGAAGTATTCTTAGAAAATTCAAATGTCAAATGAGATATTTTAAAAACATTATTGATACGGACTGTGATAGGGGGAAGGGTCACATTTTTGCGCAAACGCTTTTTGAAGGATAGCTATTTTTCGCATGGCGTCATTTTGAAAACAGCTAGTCCCCTCCCTGTAATTTTTTACAGTCCCTTAGCTAACTAAAATGAAGTACTCTTACTACAGAGTATGAATGTAATCAATAATAGTTCAAAAACAGTGATAATTGCTCCTTGTCCTTAAAAGTGTGATAACATATTAATCGTACGGTCATGGGGAAAAATCTCACCCGCTGCTCAACCCATACAACGACATTCTAACCATTTACCTTTTTGATAATGTAAAAAACCAGCAACTGCAGCGGGGAACTATGCATTTTGCTGCTATTTCTGTGAACTGTCCTGTCAGATCACAGGCACACTGTTAGTTTGGTACAATGGTTCTTTTTAAAGAAAATAATTCAAATCAGCATAAGCTTGAAAATAAGCTGTACGATAATGCGAACTTTGAAGTTGACAGATTCAAACTGCAGTGTCAGATAATAGGTATCTGGATGCTGCACAGATTGAAATATTAAAGACCGAATGTATTGCCCTATCGGCTGCATTCCTTCTTTGCCAACGACGCGGAAGAAAGTATGCATTCGTACGCTCGCACGACCCGCGCTTTGTCGTCGAACGGATTATACATATACACACAATGGTGTACAAATCATTTCTAGATGATGTGTATTTACTGATGATGTGAGTCGAATTCCGTTGCAAAACCAACGTATAAAATTTAAAATGGAATTGTAACAAACATCAAGTTATGACAGTGGCTGAAATGTAATGGATATTTGCAATATCACTGTGAAAAAAAATGTGTTGGTAAAAACCCACATGCGGAAATGCGGAAAGAATTGCGCGTATTTCCATACGCGCTTGTACACATAAGTTTGCTTGTACTGCCTTAAAAGTGATCTTTTGGGCGTACCGAGTCTGTAGAACACATCGCGTCATTTTCTTTTCCGAAGTAGAACCATTGCCATTTTGTGGGAGCGACTTTGGATGTTTGAACGTCGCAATATAGGCTTACTTGAATTGCCATTATGTGATGTCATGATGCGTTGAAGAGGGTAAATAATGTTTTAAAGCTCCATAAGCTGTATCTTTTGGCTATTTTTTAGAACTTTTGTTTTGTGGTTTCCCTACACTTTCTACATTGAATCCCTAAACTGTAATTTAATGCCAAGTATTTAGCACATCATCACAACCTATATGAGTATAATCTCCATTGTTATTGTTGAAAATCGTATTCAAGTCCGGACTAGAATTCATTTGTAAACAATAAACAATGATCACTACACACATACAAGCTGTGTTGACAAATAGAATACTCGAAATTTCAGCATGACAAACGGATTAGGGTCAGACACGGTAGTTGATATACAGAAGCAAAATACTGAAAAACTTTCCACAAGTTACAGCTTATGTCCCTTTAAGTTATGTTTCACTTAGTTGTAAAATCCTTTCAATTGACTTAAGCTGCTGTCTATTGATGTTTAAGAGGAATCAGTTCATGGTGCCAACGGTCATGCTCCGGTCATTTAAACATACAGGCCAAACGAAATTGAATTTTATATTAAAACTAAATCCTGACGAAAATCAAAGCGCTAACGAAAGTTACAATCAATTTTGACAATAACATTCGAAACGAAATGAATTTATTTAAAATCAATTCAAAATCAAAATCAAGTGAAAATTTAAAACACATTGGATTTCCTATGGCACATATCGCTCAAATTATCTGTGTATTCATTATTTATCACCAAACGCTGATCATCTAAATATTCAAGATTTGTAGATTAGGAACCCTTGAGTCTCGCTTGAGTCTCGCTGCGTAAATGCTCATTGAGAATAATTGAGGCATAAGATACTTACCATTTTCTTTAGTTTTATTTATGCAAATATTTCGGTTGTCGCTTAAAGTAATGTCGCTGTTTAACATTATTGTCGTTCCTATTGGCACCGTAATATCTTGATCAAGAGCTATCATCAATGAACTTTCGTTGAAAACCATTGGGCCTGTGAAGAAGTTGGCAGTTTAATAATTGTCTTAGACTTCGCGTTTCATGTGTCACATGGTTTTTAATTTTTCTTTGTGCTGAAACAAGCTGTTTGTTGATAAAATATACTAATATTTACATTTCTTACTATTTTCATGCATGGGTGAATTGGAATTACAGATAAACAAAAGAGTGATAATCTTACAGTTGACGAAAATTATACGTTAGTCTTTGCCCCTCACAAGGCCCCGGGGTTAATTTGTTACCCTAATAATTTGTTACTCTATGCTGCAAAATACAGAATGTAAATAGCCCGCCTGACGATATCATTTCTCCATTGTGAAGCACACATACCCTACCTCCCCATAAATATATTGCGATGATTAGCCTACATGCAAACACTAGAGTCAGTCCTTGTTGTTGATGCATTTTAATGATAATGTAACCATAATTGTAAATATGTGTCGTTCGGTCCTTCTTTGATGTCTCGGTTACTGACAGTGAGTGCACCTACACACATTTCGGCATTTACTTGAAAGTAGAAAATCTATCGTCTACTTTTCCACACTGATTATCCAACACGGACATTATATGGAAGCCCATCATGAGACACATTTAGCACAAGTCGATCGAAACCAACGAATGTACCAAGTAAATTTGTACAAATTGATCAAAAAAATAGGTTTGCCGCAATCTGTGACGGCTTGTGTTGAAAAAAAAAACAAAGAAAATTTCAAAAAATGAACATATAGAAAGGTATTGATTTATGCCAAGGCATAGATAGGAGTTATCGACCTGCAGACTTACCTCTATCAGGACATCCTTCATTAGTTGATGAGACAAAGCTGAAGGTGACTAGAAACATTATACTGGACAAATTTACCCTCATATTGCCGTATACACTTCCAAGGGATCATTAATTTGAACTTAAAAAGACAAAAGAAGGAAAATGATAATCAGATACAGAAATATCGTTATTGGCATAAACAATCGACAGAACAAACAAAAGGATCTCTCCCGTTCAGTAAACGTGGGTCGAAAGTAAAGTCAAAATAGTGTTGAGAATAAGTATAAGATGTCAGTGGTATTAATAAGACACGTTGAATCAAGTGGTCGAAGTCACAGGGCGAGTCCCAAAAAGTGTTCAGATCACATTTATGATTCCAATGAGTCATATTTAAGACGTTTATGGCATGCTGTTTGATATAAATGACTAAGTATTTCGAAGTTTTTTAAGAAAGAGTTGTACGTTTCAAAAATATTAATACAGTGATTTGATTTGGGCAGATTTTTCTCTATTCCTACTAAATTCTCGGGTCTTATCGATTGTGTGAAAAACTATAATACAAAGCAAGAGATAACTGTGATCAAATAGTATCAATTATCACATGAACTTGCCTGACTCGCCATCTGTGCGACGTAGAACAGGGCGGAAAAAATCCGAATTACCCCTGTTCTATGTCATCAACCGGTACTTTTTTCCGGCACCGGTATCGTTCACACATGTATGCCGCGACACATACCGATTTGCCGTGCTCTCATGACATTTTAACGAAAAAGGTGATCTATGAATTCAGACATAAAGACATGAAGGCATGTCCAACGAAATTTCGAGTTGCTAAAGCTTTAGCTATTCCAAAGAGTGGAATAGGGGTGCCGCCAGTAACGTCTCTGCCCAAGTCGTACGTCGTACCATGCGATAAACATTTTCAACATTTTCATTTTGCACACCCTCATTCAAAAATACATTGGCGTTCGAGGGGGTAGGTTTTACTGTGCATTTATAGATTTTGAAAAGGCTTTCGACCGTGTCAATAGGACGATTCTATTTTATTAACTGGGTGAAGCAGGACTGTGTGGAAGAATATTCAATTCACTCATGGCAATTTACAATCAAGTTAAAGCATGTGTTCTTGGTAACGGGGGTTTAACAGAAGTTTTTGATTGCCCATATGGCGTTCGTCAAGGATGTATTCTATTACCATTCTTGTTTTCCTTCTTTATTAATGATATTTATGAAGAGTTTAAAAACGACCCATGGGTAGGTGGTTGCTCACTTGGTAATAACCATTCCATCATTCGAAATCTTTGTAAATTTATATTTCATGCATTTCAAAGAAGAAACGACCGTTTAATGCAGTTGTAATATTTTTTCTGTAATTCCTGTACATTTGATCTAAATGTATATGCTTGTTACCATTATGACACAAAGGGCCGGTGGCCTAGGTGTGAATAAAGATAATAATAATTATTAATACTATTATTATTATTATATATATACATAAACCCAAAAACTACACCTCAAAGTAAGTTCAACTGAATATTAAATAAGTACGTTTGATCTTGAAAAAGCGTCATATAGGGCACAAAACATCATTTCATGTGACGAACAACGATAAATTTACGTCATCACATAAAAAATCCGTAAATTCTCGATCGGCATCAAACCTGCAGAGTAGGACTGGCTGTAGCGAAGACATCGGCTATCAGCTGGGGCCTGAACTCGGCAGTGCAGCGCTTTGGATGTATCATCGAAAGCTGACTCGGACAACAGAATAGAGTGTCCGTCAAGCAACACAATCTGGAGGTATCTACGGGCGAGATATGTGTCCTGCATACGTCAAACTCCATAAGACGTAAACACTGACGACCATTGAAGAGTTGACACCGGCCGAGACCAGTGACGGTATGTAGTCTGGGTCACTGTCCCTGGGTTATAGTGGTTGCTAACGAACTGAACTTTTCAGGATCGCAAGCTCGTGATATTTTGAAGGCCACGACGCCTCCTACAATAAGAACTATTGTTTCGATCTTGTCGTTGCCTTCACTTCATCAACATATTTGAAAATATTCTAAATAACTCTGGTTTTAATACTATAGTTGTCAGACGCTAGCGTTTGATCCTCAGCCGATGGCTGACTTCCTTTGGCGTCGGGACAGCACGAGACTTTGATTGACAAGTTCACGTGAGTGAACCCGTACGTCTCATCGGTAAACATGGCGTAGGGTGTAGTAGAATTCAACTTGATCGGATTTATGAATGAAAGTACCTAGTAATATTTGCATATCTCCAGGGTGATGGGCCGTTTTACTCATGAAATGAAAGTAATCTCGTAAAATAAAACCTTGTCGCGACGAATTTGTAATCTTCGACAATAATTCTTATCCTTCAACATCAAACGAAAAGTGAGAAGACTTTTAATGTGATAAATATATCATCCCATGGAATTTTTCTCTGTCTGACGTCATCGTATTTCACAGAGCCGCACAATTTCCTGCCTTCGGCTCGAAGTTGTACGGCTCCTCGAAAAAGACTCGTATACGATGACGTCAAACAGAAAAATCCATGACATTATAAGTATTATACATAGCTATATAAATTGTGCATTATATATTTTGCTAACTCTTCTTATGAATTGCAAAAACATAATCTTAGCGACATGTGTTCGCAGATCCTGATTTTGTCTAAATGATACCCAGCTTCACTGGTGTCAATCTATTTGTTTTACACAATTCAACTGAGCTTCTCTTAGACTCGAACACAGTAATAATATTTGTTATTTCAAATTCTGTACGGTTTATTGACGGCGTCGTTGAACTGTATGTACATGTGGAAGACCTAGCACCCTTGAAGTGCCAGGGCAAGGCAAAAACTACTCAAATGGCAAAACAAATTAATTGGCTGGGCAAAGGCGTTATCATATAAGCAAAAGCATTGGTGTGATGCACAGGGCTTTGTACACGTGCCAGTCTTCTTGGGGGAATTCAGAGCATAATCTTCAACATTTACCTGTTTTTTCTGAATGTTAGGACTCTGTTCGGTAAGAGAGAATCTCGTGAAAGAAACACTATAAATCATATAAATACTAACCTTCGTAAAACAATATTTCCAGCGACAAGGGCAGATCCTGAAGTCAATTACATGATATAGAAAACTTGCACAGATTACCGCTGAAATAAACAGACATATGACTTATTTTCTTGAACCCAATTGGCTGATTTCCGTCACCTTATGAAGGGATCAAAGGTTAGTAAATTAAAATTGCTCTACAGTTAACATAACCAAAAATATGAATATAAATATATTCACGTTCGAAACCCTAGGATGACTAAAACAGAAATTATATTGTTAATCTCCGTGATTATATTGTATATGTCATTTCTGCTTTACAAACAGCGAGCAAAAAATCCTCTCTATTAACTCAATCACTTGCAAATAAACCAGACGTTTGGATTAAGCATAGATAGATGCATATATAAAAACATTAATGAACAAGTGCAAAAATAACATCACTCCTCATTTCACACCGACCTTTCATGATTGCATTCAGCTAGAGTACTAGTCTTTTTAATAACGCCACCAAAAATCAGAAATGTCTGTTGCACGTTAATGATTAAATATACAGATTGTGCTTAACATGCCACAATACACGAATGATGGTGAGCGACATGGCACTTTGTTGACCTGACTATTGTTCTCTGTATGTATTTATCTTATTCCTATTTATTCATTTCAAGTCCGTCGTAAAATCGAACTTTTGAAATGAGATGAAATCACTGTCATTTTCCCGTGTATATACTACAAACGCAGATATTTTCTTTTTATTTTACTTTTTGAAGTCAAATTATTAAGTATTTCTTGTGTGTCAGCCATACCTTAAAACCTTTAGAACAGCTGCAGACGTACAGTATCGTACGGTCACACTACCTTACTTGAAGCAACTGATGGTGACCTTTAAATCCTATTGTATTCAAATTTGATCATAAACAGCAGATAATTTCTGAAATCAGCCGTGTGGTACCCTGTCAAGCAACACCAGAACAATGATTCGACCTTTTATGAGTACGAACACCCTGCTGTTGTGAGTTCAGACTTGAGGATAACAAAACTGTCATTTGTAAGCAATTGTCTCTACAATTTTGCCGTCGCTGTGCACATTGTTAGACTGATCGGCATGCGTTAAAAATTTAAAAAGTCTTTCAAGCTAATGACTCTTCTATTCTTTCCAGAGGATTTAATGAACCTGCTGGCAATCTATCGATTGAATAATTTTATTTTGTAGCAGCCATAGCAGCCACCATTTACGCCCCGACGTGGAATCGAATATTTTGTGAGAAGGATGTCAGTCGCCCTTAAATACACCAATTTAACCACGGGGACATGTTCAGGGTCAATAAATAATAATATGGAAAACAAAATAAGTTTCGTTGTCCATAAGTTTTTTTCTGTCTACCTTTCTCTTACCTATACACTCTGCTCGCTTGCGACTTGACGGACTGCTCACTGTGTCAGATATGCGTAGTAAACTGCGCCCTATTTCTTGCTTCCGCGCATGACCTGAATAGGTTGTGGGGTTATCAAGTCTTGCAATCAGACTTGATAATTCTGCAGACTCGATAATCCTGCAAATTATTCAGATCACGCGCGGAAGCAAAAGTTCAACGAAAGAGGGTGCATCTTACGCAT
>LD347926.1:70177-93640 GCA_001465055.1 Ptychodera flava | reverse complement strand
CCCCCACCCACCCCCGGTTCGTGATCGGGAGAACAAAGTAATGAAGGGAATTAGGGAAGGTCATTAAGAGATATCAACTGTTTTCTTTGAAATACCATGCAGAGATAGCTGGTGTGCATGTAAAGTCATAGGCACATACACGACACAGGTAAGTTTAATACATTGCATATGTTTCTGCCGGCTGGACAATGACGCAACGAAAAGAATGACCTGCATCAAAACTCTTTTTCCAAAATAATTGTTACGTTATTTTACATGTGTACTGAAAAACATGTATGTCAAAAGAGTGCTGGTATAGCGCACGAGCCGCACTGGTCTAGCTGATACACACCAAAAAGTATAGCGATAATTTGGGATACATAAAAACGTGTAGCGAGATATTGAGATATAAAAACATTCAGTGCGATTTTTGCGCATGGTTATAGAAATACAGCCACCATCCTACCCACAACCCCCAACAAAATGTGTTTACCGTACGCGTGTTTTTATTATCCACGGTCCCTAAGAATATGCTGCTGTATTCTCGCTGCCGTGCCTCGGTTCCATTGCTGCTGAATTCTCGAAGTTAAAGTTAACCTGTTCTCTAAAATACGAGAATTCACCTTAAAACGTGCTTTACATGAGCGTTTTCCTTGTCTGCAGTAAAAAAAGGGGAATCAAACTGGTCGGAAAAATTGGGGGTCGAATGACTTCTGTCAAAATGGCCAGGATGTCCGAGTGACCGGCTGCTACCGTCAGCCTAAGTTAACCTTACGGGGGTCAGAGGAACTCAGGGGGTTCGCTCAAAACATTGAAAGCTACAAGGCGTTGCTCAAAATGTGGAGAGAAAGAAGGATGTTAATCTTTGGTGCAAAATAAGTTGAAATACCTCTTAAATTGCACCATTGCACAAATTGATTTCTCAAATTTGTCTATGCGAGAGGGGGACACCCCCTCGTGCTGCCCCCTAGGGGTGTTTCAAACAGTTTCACATAGTAAAAAAAAGACTCATCACCAGACTGACCCATTCGGCACATCAATTTCTCGAAATTTTCCACTCTGACGTTGATTTCACCTTTTCGACCGTCATGAGATAACCGATGCTAACATAGCAGGGTACACCAGGATTTGAAAAATCTTTACTACCGCCGCATTTTTTGTAAGTTTTGCAAATACATATATTAGTATTTAGCTTTTCTATGTGTGGCGGGTCAGTCAAATTTTCTGTGTTAGAGAAGGGGATTACTCAAAAGCATTATGTTGGCAGGGGGGTTACTCGAAATTTCTGAGTTTCCGATGAAATTCCTCCGACCCCACCGCCGCCGCCAAGGCCGTAAATAATGACGGCTGCCTTAATTTATTTACCAGGAAGACTACATTATCTCCTGTGAGATATGTTGTGTCAAAATTACCGAGCTAGCTCTGCTAATTTACCTTCATATACGATTGGCCATTTCAATGTCACCAAAACTAAAACAGTGATATTAAAATACTGGCAAGTCGCCGAAGCGATTCATACTTCCTCTGTGTTACCCAAGCGCGTTTTCCATTTAATGAAACTTAGCATCGGTAAAAAACACGGGGGCTTGAGAATTGCCAAATAAAAGATAAGAAAAATAATGCTAATGTTTTACATAGCTAAGCCCTTTGTGTCGCGCCTGAAATTAAGTTTGGAAATTTTATTGTCATCTGAAGATGCACAGTCAACGCTTGCATGAACAATCATCTTATGAGTGTATCGATTAATATTTGTAATAAGATAGAATAAAATAGAATTAATTGTTTCTTGTTATAGTAGGACCACTATGAATTGCGTAAACATTAGATCCAGATATCTAGTTTACTAGTACGTTCTGATGAAAGCAATTCAAACATATATGCTTTGTCAAACACGGAGAGGTATTGATTTTCTGTTTAATCTGTAAAAAAGGTGGACATAAATTGGCGATTTTTACAATGATAACTACATAGTGTGTTTAATAAGGGACGTATTGTACCATCATTATCCTTGCAATAGCAACAGTACTGCCCAACTTCCCCTTGCAAGCTGCCAGCCAGCGTTCGTAGAAGAAACAGGCAATTTTTGCATTTAGTTATTGACACAGGGGGCGCTCTTAAATTTAATCCCAGCATTCTCCACGTACGTCAGTCCTTTTTCATATGCACGACTGTTTTCTCCCTCTTTCTATTTTTATGTCGTGACGGTAACAGTATCTTGTATCATTGAGGGGTAACAAAAATAGCGACTGGCAAATGGCAGCTATATATTTTATTAATGGCGAGTAAAAGAGACACATCACGACCGTTGGCATGCAGATTTCAAAGTGATAGAGACTGTAATAATTACGTCTGAACGACGGGAATTAAATGTTGAAGCTTGTGTTCTCTACACGCTGTCCCATGCAGTATTTACTTCAAACCGATATTTAACAAAGGATTATTTGGTTCACAATCCATAAACACTGTATCCATGCTGACCTTAAGTTGCAGAGGTGCCAATTCGAGTGGTAGTTTCGAGGTGATAGAGGCGTTAGGCAACAACGGTGACACATGAAATAATGTGAAGTATTTACGTATTACAAAGTAAACACGTGATAACGGCGGAAGGTGGGTAGGGTTTTTTATACTTAAGGCCACCAAGATTAAACATTTGGTTCATAACAATATATAAATAGTATTTTCTTGTAGTACCTGTGCTACGGTCGATCCTAGCGAAGAGACAGTGGAAACAAATGGAACGCTGTTTTCTTTTCATTTGTTACACCACTTTATGTTACAGAGGTAAGTTCTGATGATATGCTGACAACAAAGTGCAAGAAAAAATTGCAGGAAGAAGAGCTTTCAATCTTCTTGTCAAACTTTACCCTGAGTAAGGTGACTTTCAAAAGTCTGTATCTTGTGGGTCGTAGTAGTGATTAAGACACATAGTTAATCAAACTGGGTGCCAGCTGTTACTATTATGGACAAGTGATACCATCCTTTGGTGATTTAAGATTGAACAATCGCCTTCAGACAAATATTTGATTTGATTTGACAAATAGTATTTTCAAACTATTAGAAGCGCAGCGTTATGATCATTTACTTCATGTAGTCTCCTAGTATCCCGCTCTTCTCTGAAAACCATAGGTTAAAACGTGTGTATGCAGCTGTTGTATGTTCTAGAATTAAAGTAAAAAATCCGCTTACCTGATGCATTAGGCATTTTCAAATTCAACTTTAAGTCGCGATTAAGTGGCATGAATTAATGGTAAACAATACGCGATCAAAGTATTTTTTCAGCAATACCAAGAACAGTAATACCAATCATCATCATCATCATCATCATCATCATCATCATCATGATCTCATTCTGTTGTCAGTGTTATTATAAAGATAAAAAGGTTTGTATCACTAGCTCAAAGCCGGCTGCACAGAGATTCATTATTACGTTTAATGCAAATCAAAATTCAGATACCTGTTGCATAATTCTTGAACTATACAACTGTAACTATATAAGATAGGTTTGTTGTTTTCATGGCTTCAAAATTTACCATGACCTCCCTCTCTTTCAGTGTCAAATGCTATCAATCTTACGCTCTACACAGAGGAAGGAAGCACTACACACCTTAAATGTCCAGTTACTCAGATACATGCAGGAGATGTGAATATAATTAATGTTCGATGGACCTTCGAATCCGATGCTTCTAAATTTATCGCTAAATGGTACGACGATTCCCCGCCAACTATTCACGATGAACGAATTTCTATCAGTGACTCATCACCGACGACTTTGGTCATGAGGGACGTAGGAATACCTGATGGGGGCAAATATCGTTGCCAAGTGCGATATCATGGTTACGTGACAAGTATTGGATATATACATTTAAAGGTTTACGTATGTACGTAGACATACTGTACTATGAATTGTACACTTTGAAACTTTAGGAAAGTTATTTTCAACAGCGATATAGGTGTAGCGCAATTATAGAAATTGTTTTACAATGACTTTGCAAGCACAAATAGAATATTGCAAACCGATGTGTACAGAAGCCCACTCACTCACCTTTGACCACCCAAAGTCGTAAAATACAATGAGCATATCAGATATTTCTACAGTTTCAAACTGTCTTCTCGAAACCGTGACAATTTGTGTTCGGTATAAACATATTTCACTTCTGCAGCATGCATGGATATTTAAAATCGGGAAGGCACACCATTTTTTAAACATTAAAAATATGACAAACATAGGAATAAGGCGTGTTCTAATCTCCATCTCATATCAAAATCCCAAAAATGTTTTAGCTAAAAGTAACAAGGCAGGTTTTAACATAATGAAACGGTTTCAGCTTCTGTGGGTGGCGATTACAATTGCAGCCAATGAGATTTAAATGATAACCATTTCAGCCATGAACGCTACCTAAGTCTGCTCCCTAACTGACTTTAAAGAAGGGGCTTTGTCGATTCTTTTGACTTTGTAATGTGTGAAAAGGATAAGGAAGGCGAGGAACGTTGTCAGCAATAAAACCAGCCCACAAAATGCAATATGTCGCAATAATATCATACTTGACGATCTGTTTTCTGCTCATTTTCAGCCCCGCTTGTGTTAAAGATTGATATATCACAGTCGGATTACTGTCAAAATGACACTGCAGAGGAGATACCAGTTTTTGCCAATGTACGCGAGGAATCAACACTGATAATAAATTGCTCTGCTAGTTTGATTAACCATGCCGTTAAAGTTAGCTTAACTTTCAATGGAACGGACCTTAGCACTTTTCTTTACGGCAATGGAACTATTTCGGACGGTCTATATGGAGATTACAACACTTCCATCAGTAGTTTCACCATAGATGAGACACACAAAGAGAATTCGGGAATTTACTCATGCGTAGCATACAATGAAAATTCCAAACAAATAGAAAAGAGTTGTACTTTTCGACTGACAGTGCAAGATCGGTCAGGTAAGGTAATGATCACTTTTATCCCAGCAGGTTTAGTCAGATTATTCACTTAACATTGATTGAATCTCTTGTACTACAATAATTGACAGTACGCCGTTCTCCATCAATTACTAGATGCGTCTGTCGCCTGAAATTCAGTTATTCTTTTATAATGTGCTGTGCGTGATGTGTTGTGCGCGTCTGCATTTTGACTTATTGCTGCGTTACTCTTCAAACCACGGACACGTCACTCGAAAACGACGTGACATTGACCAAACTTTTTGCAATAATCCCTAATTACTGTATTTACTTTCTCGTTCTATCAAAACGTTGATTTTGCAAGTCAGAGAAAAAGAAACTCGAAATACACCAAAAGCTTTGCATTCAATTGAATTTTGATAGTGAATAAGACGTGGTGTGACATTTTCACCCAATACAAAAGCATGACGTCATCAAATGAAACATCGATTCAGTCTTCAGCATGATAGTGTCGCAAAGAGACATCTCAGCCTGGTAGGTAGGGTACCGGACTCGCGATAAAAAAGGGTGAGTTTAAGATTAAAGCCAGAGCAGTGGACTAATATCATAATTAAAATAGCAAACCAAGACTTGTATATCTTTTATGCAAAACAATGAATATTCAAAAATATGTTTTCACGTTGAAATATTTGTTGATAAAGATAAGTGGTATGAGGTATACATACAAGTTTAATATTCTCAAAATAAAACAAAATATACATTTATATGAAAACCCCGGAACATCGGGACAAAAAAGTTTCAAAGTTTAATCACATAAATATATTTTTACTTTTGTACAATACAAATTTGATTTACTTAAATGTCAGAGACGTCAGTCGCATTGCCAACATTTATTTATTGTACAGAGGAACAAACTTGTGAAGAAAACCAAACATATTAGACCAACTTGTTTCCGTTTCGAAACCCATACTATCTGTTTCGGTCACACTCTTATCGGGGACTTGGTCAACATTTTCTAAGTACCAAAACGTTGGGGATATGCTTTCTTTTGAATGCTTTTATTATTTCAGGTTTTCGCAAAACCAGTACAGTAACTGATATTAATATTTCTGGGGTTGGTGTAAACTGGTTCATTTGAATGTTGATTTCGTTTCATGATATCGCAACTTCTTTCAGATAAATTAACAACTATAACTACAGGATATGTAATGACAAGGAATACTGTATCTGCTTCTTACTCGCTTCGTCCTTCTTCTGTGCTGATGTCAATGACAGGTAATATCGTTTCTCATGTTTGTCAAAATTATTGATATGTCTTTAAATAATCAACTGTTGAAAGTTTGGGAGATATAACACCTTTTTTCAACGCAGAAAATTTGAATTCGTAAGACTTTTCAATAGAGATTATGTGGATTGTGTCTGTATCGAATTTATTCCTGGGCCAGGTTTTGCTCTTACTATTTCTCTTTTTCCCCGATTAAAAGGTTTGAAAATTAATATTGCAACCGGCATATCTTCTTCTGCTAGCAGTGATGACACGTTTACATATATCGCAGGTATTGTCATATTTTACTTTGCCAAGAATTCAGGGACATCTTCAAGAATAGTCGCGTTGAAAAAAGGATGAGCCCACTTTATTCATCAATATTCGTAGAGTGAACCTGTCGACTGAGAGGCTAGTGTCCGCCATGCACACGATTTCAGATTACTTGCTTGAAGTGAATTAATCAATGCCCTGAATTATGTTCTTTGTTGATTATATAACAAAGGGAGAGTGATGACATTGCATAAAACGAATTACAGTTAACTATGCATTTGTTGCTATTTTAATAAAATGTATCATTATAAAGGGTGGCTGAATACCAAATATTTTCAACTCTATGACTTTTTTGCTACATGAAGGTTATTTTACATTTTATTTCAAGTTGTAACCAAAGTGTATGCATTTATACTTCTAGATGTTCTTCCTGCTGAAGTTGGATCCAGAAATGTTAGCTCGTTAATAATTATGTTGGTTCTAATCCTGCTGATCATGTCAATATCAGCTATTTCCGTGATAGCCATTGTCATACGAAGAAGGAAACGCTGCAACCGTAAATCTAAATACACTTCACGTGAGCAGTACCACGATTCTGCCTATGTGGAATTATATAAAGTAAGTATAAACTGCACACATTGACATTACCTCCAAGGTAGACCGATACTTGTTTTGTTGAATATACCCCCTCGTGATCGTATATCGTTAAACGTTATACATTTGACTTGAAAAACATTTACAATTACAAACGTGTTAAAATTGCTTTCAACAATTAAAGTATCATTAGTTTTATCGCTAGCTGAAGCTGTACGTTGAGTGAAATCTTCATATATTTGCTTAAAATGGCTTTTTCCGTAACTGTGTATTTGGAATCCTGTTGCTTAGCATAATATCTCTTGATAGTCGTAGCTTCTGCTGACATGCTGTATGCCTAGTGGCTTGTAAAGCGGGTTCATGATGCAATTGCCAGGCAAAGGAAGGTCCATTCTTAAATAGTTACCCTCACAATGACTTCAAGTTTATTCAGAAAATGTCGTCAGCTAAAAGTCACGGAGGTTACCAATCTCACGTAAGAGCCAACCCGTGACTTTTCAGTTGTCATTAGTTTGATGGTTCAGAGTTAGTGTATACTTATATGTTTGACCACGTCTAGATCGGTGTATGGGAAAAGCTGCAGTGATAAGCTGTATGTTAAGTGAAATCTTCTTAATATCTGCTTTGAATAGCTCTTTCCGTAACTTCAGATATTTGGAATCGTGTTGGTTAGGATTTATCTAGGTTCATTTGAAGCTGGAGAGTGAAAGAATTTTAAATCCACCGCAGAAAGCAAAAGCTAAAAATGAGCTGAGAAATACGATATTTTAGTTAAACTGCAAGGTTTTTAAGATAATCGACGTTTAATCGCAGTCATAACTGTTTCGATACAGTTCAAGGAACGATCGCCATATATGCATACATTAAAAATGGTACAGCTAAAAAAAGAAGAGGCGCCATCCTGTCATGCGGCATCGAAACGAAAGGATCCAAAAGAATTTAATTATAGCCTTCTTCAGTTCTTTGACGGTTATCTTGGTCGAGGAAAATTTGGTGTCGTGCGCAAGGCACTTTTGCTGGATGATGAGCGTACGCAAGGAAAAAAGGAAGTTGCCGTAAAGTGTTTACAAGGTTTGTATGACAAGTTATAAAAAACTAGATCTGGAACGGTTTTCATATTTGGTCTTTAATACTAGCAACACATATCAATATGCATTCATTATCCTATATGTTTTGTCGACTAATTGTTCAGAAGATGTTTTACTCAGTGCTATGGAAATCGACAGATTCAGTCTTTTGTGTTTTACTCTGTTTTCGTGTTATTTCGTTTTACAGTGTATTCGATCATGATTTAAAAGCGTATATGGAGCTTGTTATCTCAAAGATGTACAAGTTTTGAAGCTTTCTATCCTGCATGATAAATTGAGCCCTACTTCCTTTTTGCATTCAGAAAACGCTTCTAAAGCAGAAAGACAGAATTTACTCCGAGAATTAGAAATTATGAAATTGTTACAAGAAAAACATCCAAATGTCATTACACTACATGGCTACTGCACCTTGTCAGGTATGTGACCAAGCTAATCAATACTTTTTTTACTTTATACTATTACCTAGCGTTTTAATTCTTTCATATGTGCTCATATTTTATCACATGCCTCAATATGGATGCTCAGTCGTTGCATTGAAATTGAATAGGGAATTCGGGAAGTTGATAAGTCGAGTGAGCCTTCACTCGCCTGTTGTTTATGATTACTAAGTTCGCGAAAACAAACAAACTGTATAAGTTTATATCCGTTCAAACGACATCGGGCACAGATTCCTGCGTATTTGAAAAGAATTCTGGTTCTCACTAGCTCGTATAAAAAACATCGTCAACTTTATCAGTGACAATGTTTTCAGTAATTGATCCTAAAATCCTGGTTTTCTCCAGTTGACAAAAGCCATCCAAATTGCCTTGCTATAGAAGTTTCTTTTTAGCTCACTTGTTCACATACGTGAGCTAATGTCGTACTTACGTCTGTCTCTCGGTGTGTCTGTCTGTCTGTCTGTCTGTCTGTTTAAACGGTAACTCAAAACGCCTGTACATTTTTGATAAACTATTTAAAAATGCGCTTTATGTGCCTAAACGGTGCCGTCCTACACTCCAGACTGGATCATGACTCGTGATATTATCAATCCAATTGCCCATCAGCACATCTTTCAAAGGCTTTATTCTGCGAACTCTCCTAGAAGTGTCTTGGATAAATATCTTGAAATTATCATCACCGTCGTCGTCGATAATCATAATCAGTATTTTTATCGCGGCAATTTGGAACATTTTCTTATCTTCTTCGTCTTGTATTACTATCATGAGTACAGATTTATTAAAGTTTTAAGCGTCTGTAATACACAGGTCCAATTTGTATCATAGTTGAGTTTGCACCAAATGGAAATCTCGAGACCTACCTCGTTAAAAATAGACCAAAAGAGATGTTCCAAAACCATCATCCATGCGGCCGATACATCACAGCGTTTGATCTTCTGCAATTTATGTGGCAAACCGCACAAGGAATGAGTTATATCGCATCGAAGAGGGTAAGTGATCATATAGCATTCAGTTCTTTTTGCCCCTTACCAGGATTTTATAGAGACAGATAGACAGATTTACATCCCAGTGTTTCGAACTATTTTGGCACAGGTACTGCGCAATGTCGCGTTATCGTAAACGGAAGTATAACTTCTATACCAATGACAGTGTTACAATCTCCCGTTCATACTGCACATTTCACGACCGTATACACTCTGCCAATAATTACAGATCATACACAGGGACCTAGCTGCAAGAAATGTCCTTGTTGGAGAAGACAGATGTTGTAAGATATCCGACTTTGGGCTCGCTCGAGATGTTAGTGAAACAGATATTTACGAAACAAAATCAACGGTAAAAGAATCAGTGATGTTCATTTTTCTTAGTTTGTGTGTCATTCTTCTTCTTCCTCTCTCTCTCTCTCTCTCTCTCTCTCTCTCTCTCTCTCTCTCTCTCTCATGACGTGTAATCCATACCGCGTATAATGGGAGTATACCTAATTTATACAATTTGCATATATTTCTGATTCCCAAAGGGGGTTAGATATGGAAGACTTTCACATAAAACATATCTTGCCCATGCTCCTTCATCAACAATATATCATTTACTTTCTTTCAGGGACCTTTGCCTATCAGATGGATGGCTCTCGAGTCCTTGTTACGTTCAAAGTATACCACAAAAAGTGACGTTTGGTCATACGGAGTACTCCTATGGGAAATAGCCACTTTGGGTATGTAACATCGAGAAAGATTTGTTTTTCAGCTTTCATGGACGAATCATGAGCATAATACAGGGTGTTAATTTTTCACAAAGTATATCTGAGCAATAAGCCTCAACGCGGACGAGTATACACAAGAATTGATGCAACACACGAGACATCGCAAGAACCGCTACGCAGATGCCACATGGAGCGTTGTGCCAAAATCGAGAGCATACACGTCTACGGAGGGGGTACTGCTATTATGTTGTATCAATATCTGTGTTTCAGGCGTTTAAAAGTTGTTTTCTCTGTAATTTAGCGGCAAAAAAGGATAAAGCATAATCAAGCTTGGCCGACAATGCAGGTCGTCGAACAGAAAACTAGCCCATGGGGCCGAGCATTGTTGACGAGATTAGTGGCGAGGATGACAAAAATCGACGACAATAACTATGGTGAAGATGCTCGAAGAAGGCAAAATTCTGACCGTTTACACTGTAAACATGCCTCCCCAGGCATGTATTGTTCCTTCAGTTTGTGTTTATGCCCAATCTTTTGTGTTAGATGAGGACCAGTTTTAGTTCTTGTATATCACCATTTTGTCACAGCCGGCGTGTGCTCTCGTCAAATCAGAACTACACATTGACGATTGAAATATTGACACATTATAATTCCCAGACTACTTCATTATCGATTGTGAAGCTTCAATAATAATGATTGAATGCAATTAAGTTTTCAGTTCAGAATCGTATTTTGAACCTCATTTAGTTGATTTTACCTCAGAGCTGAATCTAACTGTTTCACGTCATTCTAACTTTATGTAGGCGGTACTCCTTACCCAGAGTTAAACACTACAGACGTGATCAGAAAATTGCACAACGGTTACAGATTACCAAAGCCACGTCATTTTAGTGAAGAATTGTAAGTTGCGTTCTTCTTTTGTAACTTTAAGTGTCTAAAATTCCCATGTTTTTGTGTAGTAAAAGTACATCTTAATTAATTTTCATTTGTCCTAGATATCAAGTAATGTTAGAATGTTGGGATTTACGCCCTAAGAGAAGGCCATCATTCTCTGACTTGTGCTGTTCTCTAGAGGATATGGCGAACAATACAACAAAGGTAATTGGAAACTTTCTAATCGGTTGTGTACTGTTTGGAGTGTAGATAACACACTATGTGTTACTGCCGAATAGAAATCAACATCAAATGCTTGAAACAATTTTATTTAATGATGAAATAAAACCAATACCAAATAATTGCAAGAGATGTTATTTAGGTTTCCTTAAAAAATTCAATCAAATATTTACATTGTACAAATATTGTTACACTATTAAAAGTCTATAATTTGCACATATCTCACTGAACCTCTGCCTTCAACAATTAAAAAACATGTAGAATTTATACTGTTTCGAGAGCCTCAGCTTTCTTCTATTATTCTTATTCTTTAAACGGTGCTTTAAATGACACTTTTATTACAACTCTCGAAGGCACCATAAACCTTCGAAGTAGGTCCTATTTTAAGTTTCCCTATTTTTATTTATGCAGGAGTGTCTATCATTGAAGGAGTTTGATGCTCATTTATATGCTAACTTATCCGAAGAAGATAACCAGTCAGATAGTAGCTTATAGAACTTTGATCTTTGATATCCAGAAAAAATCGTTATCATGAATTGACGATACGGTACGTTTACACTTTAAGAAGGGAAAGGATAAATGACGAGTAGGCTGTTTCATCATTAGGTTTTTTTCATTCAATGACATTCTGTAAATATGCGCTATGACGAAAAAAGTGACTTTCATGACGTCACTGAGATATTTAAGTCAATTCATTGACGGTATTTAGACATTGCAAATTTACAATCATCTAAGTAAATAGACATAGAGGTTTACAGCTTTCATTTACATGATTGTCTCTGCGTTATACATGCAATTGGAGTACCTAATAGTTATTCCATTTGTTTTGAGAAATGTCTATTCGAGTTATTATAATATAGAGATACTAATTATTATAATAGTGATTTTATCTGGGTTTCATAGCTACACTGATTGTCAAGAAAGTTCACTTTCATAATAAAGAGGTTTGATCGTTTTTATACAGTGGTGACGGATGACCTCACAGGTTCTATATACAGTAACGACATTATCAGCGGTTGCTATTTTAAAATATTTGGTTCCCTATAATTGTCTGCACCATTTGGAGAGAGGGGAGAGAGGGGCATACACACAAAGACAGAAACACACAGAACGAGAAAAAACTGTTCAATATTATTATTTAAGCCCATGCGAATCACACGGGACAAAAATGAGGAGGACAAAAAAAGATTATATCCCTTGTACGCTATCAGCATGTGTGTCGAGCCAGTATTTGACCTTCAGCTGATAAGTTCGGATAAACTCGTGTCGAAATAAAATGTTTGACCAAGTTTGTGTTCGAACTGTTCTCCTGACGACCGATATATTAGTTGTCATGCGTAAACAGATGTACAACATATACTTCATACAGTGACTCTTCTTGGGATATACGGGTTAGGCAATTAATCCTTCATTTAAATCTGTAAACTGAAGGAATTAGACAGTCGAATCACCCCATAAGATAGGTCTTTGGTCACTCTTTGACTGGTCTTGTAAGTACACAAATATTGTAGAAGTGCATTGAAACGATTTCAAGTAGATTCTAGTAGTTCATTTTCACATACCGGTTCATGTTGTTAGCACTATACCACGCAAATAAAAAGTATCGAATGTTGTACACCTGCTGTCTAGAACCTTTTGACCCTAGGTCAAAGAGCTCATGATTAGTACACGTCCGATTCTACTAGCATTTCACCTCTGTACCAGCATAAATAAAAAAAAACTCTCGGAACACAAATGATTCTCCATCTGTAACGATACCAATCAGGTTTTTCATTTACTCCAAGTTAAAGAAAAGCAAGTTATGACTCATGGCGACCACAGAATTTTTTGATATAACTAAATTTTGGGCTTTCAAGATAGAGGTGAAGAGATGACATTTTCATCGCCTGGCTGTTTGTGCAAAACAATCCGTGACATTTCGCGGCCAAACGATGTATCTAGTTCGAATAGACACATCGACTTATATGTTAGTTGCTAGACTGTAATTTTCCTCTCTATCAAGTACTTCAAGACGACACGCTTTTGTACCCTTTAAATATTTCATTCAAAATTTACTGTACTTGATGCGACCATCTGACTATTGAAGTCATAGTCTTTGAATTTGATAAATACAGAAATCGGTTGTTTAGGACATGCTGTTACACTGAAATGATAATATGCTTTCAGTGTTTTAGTTTTTAGCATCAGAGATTAGTCTCATGTCAGAATGTCGCATTTAATTTAGCGGGATTTGGTCTAGGGCGTCCTTGGGGCTGATTTCGTTGCTTGGTGATTTTGGTGCCGTGGTGACATTTCTAAAAAATCAAAACCCGACAGCAATTTCATCGGTTGAGTTTGTTTTTATATTTTATCTCTGGATGATATAACTTGTAGCTCATTACAACGAGCGACCACGTAAAACTTAACGTGCGAAAGGGGATATTGCTACAACTATGTAGGGCCCTCTTACACACGTAATTAAATGTTACTGCTTGCATTTAATATAGCCTGCAAGGCCTCACTTTTATCCAGATATTTTCCTCCGTTCACAAGAGACTGGGTGTAATCGCTGTCAAGGGCAAACGAGTCCTGAGCCATTTTCCGACCAAATGGATTTCCTCTAGTCCCTTTCTGGAATATTCCCTGCATGTATCAGGTAAAAGTGGCAGACGTTAGAATACAGAATCATAGCTTTTGGCGCAGTCTGCCCGATAAGTGCATCATTATTAATAGCGCCAAATGCTAGCGGATAAATGTGACAATCTTTAGAATATCAAATCAGACAGTTTAGTGGGATCTACGTGATAAGTGTGTCGTTATTTTAGCGCCAAAAGCTAGCGGTTAACAGTGGCAAACTTTGCAATATCGAATCAAAACGTTTTGCACGATCTACTGTATATACACTGTGGCTTAAAGACTTCTCAAAGAATCTGCTGACAACATTTGAATGACGATAAATATAAGTAGCTGCTTTGTTTCATGTGCTTCCGCCAACCAATGTCAATTTTTACCGCTCTGTATATCTGCCGACTGAAATTCTTCTTTTACAAACAAATGATACTCCAATTACAATATTGAACAATCGGTTAATACCATAATCTGAAAACACCTAAATATAAGAGTCGCACATTCCTCTTTAGAAAAAATATTTCCCGATTAATGCAAAGATGAATTGGTAGGTGCCATGTTCTAATAATCAAATGGCCGCAAAATGTACTACACATGATGTAAAATGTGAAAACTTAGATTGATGGAGTTGTGTTTGCAAAAAAAGGAAGCACATGACGATCAACAATGCCCTATATGTCGATCGTCGTGACAATACATCAGTATATATACGGATTGAGCAAAAATGCAAGTGAGAAAATCAGATTGATCTTCACGGCCCTGATACGGGTTTTGACAACTGGTGCCGTACGACCAAGGTCCGCAAAACCTGTATCAGGACCGTAAAGGTCTTATGGAATGATAATAATATGTAGTTAACATAATATTCAGCATTGTTTTGGAGGAAAAAAACGCGTGCTACATCAAAGATTCATCACCGTACCATTTGTGTCAATTTTTCAGAAAGCGATGGCCACTTCCCATCGTGGATTGACGTACATAATGACGTCATTTGTTTAGGTGCAGAAATGTAGAATACGCAAAGCAACATACCTGACCAACAGAGATCCAGGCTGAAATCGAAGTGTAAGAAGGACAAAAACATGATGTAAACAGGCACGCACGTAGTATACTTTGGGTTTCACTAGAATTTAGAAATATCACCCGATGTCATCGGCACGTGGCTCCATTGTCGCCACTGAGATCTCAGAGAGCAGACGTTTTCCTTATCTCGCAGTGGCTTTGTGTACAAATGGAACGTTTGTGGAGGTAGTTCAGAAATGCACGCGATTGTCCATATTTGAATGCAGTGTGCCTGACTATTTTTGAATCTCGCGTTGTTTTAGAGTAAAAACCTTTCAAATTCAAAAGTAGGCCCGGAATTCGACGCGTTCATGTACATTTGGGCACTGGACCGGGGCGTGACACGTCAAAATAATGCCCGGATGTGAGGGCGCTTTTTCCCATAGCTTTACACAGGCATGTGAATCTAGGTATATGATAATGGACATTGGGGTATTATCGAAATACCGATATGTCGAAAAACTGACTTCAACTGGATATATCGTTTGGCCGCGAAATGTAAGCGATGCAAACGCAATCACTGAATAATAATGAAGTGGCCTGACTAGGAGTTATTATTTGAACGAACAGATCTTTACGTTATTTTTTCAGCACTACTGATGCTGTTATGAATGACCACAACAAGAAGTCTATTATATTTTTGTCCTACTTCTTAGCCATACTGTTTACACAGTAACTCACCGCTCGGACATATTGCCTGTTTGTTTGCCCCTTTGATTTGTTATCTGATCCGGTTCGATTTGTTTATGGACAACGTTAATACTACCAGTGATTAGTTACCATGCCCCGTCGATAGACTGCTCTGACTTAGGCAAATAGTTTCATGGACGCATGCGCCGAAATGATACAGCTGCCAGCATTATATTTGGAAAATACAAATTTTAAAGCCAGCAACCTGTAGAAGTTGAAGCTACGTGATGTGTTTCAAGACTTCTAATGCAATTGATGTGTTAAACGTACGCATCTAAGATAAAAAACCAAACCATTTATGTCAGTCAACAGAAATACTAGTCACTTCAACTGCGAGTATGTTTAGACAGCTCAACTGCATTTTTCGTATAATTACATTCATGTTCGGCAAACGGATGTTTGTTCTTATTTCAAGCGAGGCAGTTTGTTGAGTAGGTTTTAAAAGTTAAATATTAACTTGTATATGAATGGCTTGCTTACGCATCGAAACTTTAAGGTCAGAAAGTCACCGACGTTCAGCTTTGTATAAGGGGACATATTGCTAAAATACAAATATCATGGGTACTTCATCCAGCATGTTAATGTGTTTTCGCCCGTTGGATGATTGAGTAAATGAAAACAAGTAAACAGAATCAACTGACAATTAATGTCTTGGGTTTGGTCATGATTTTCTACAGTGACAATTTACAAAGAGACTACTTTTTCAAATTACTCTTCACATCGATGATGATCAAAAACTGTTAAACAATTTCATACAAGTGAAGTGGAAGTGCTTGCTACATGACATTGTTCAAAACAGGGTTCGGTTTACACAAGCCATCCGTATTTACTCACATCATACATTTATACTGAATCCAGCTGAATCACTTGGTGAGTAGTTTGAATACCTGATGAACAAATATATGAATCACCTAACCCCAGACAAGGTTATCAAAATTTACTCGATGAACCAAGATTAAGCCTGTCAAAACTTCTGACATCATAACGAGACAAAACGTCCTGATCAGATTATGTCAACAGTGTTCACATTTTTCATACTAAATTTTTGAAGAGGTTACTACCAGCACATCTCATTAGAGTGGGCGTACAATTTCTGAAGTTATCGAAACTTGTTTTTAGTGAAATGCTCGCTCCATCACACGTGCTTTCATTATGTTATTTCTGTCTCACGGGCTGTCTCTCTGACTGTCTGTCTCTCTCAGTGTTTCTACCATCAGTGTATTTCGTATGCAATAAAGTCTGTATTACTTATTTTATCTCATCATTCACTGAGCGCTTAAGGATGCTGCAACTTCCCTAATGCTCAAACCAGTTTCATTCCAAAAGGTGGTCATAAAATATGGCATGAGGTACAAAGGACCTGACTTTGGTCAAAAAACCATCACCTATGCTAGAGGTTTGGTCACGCTAATCCTGGGCCGAGTCATTAATCATTTAGCCCTCATAATGTGAGGGATATGAGGGCGCTATTTCCTGTAGCTTTAAGCAGGCATGTGAATCGTTGAAGATGTACCATCGAGGAGTTTTCCCCCTTGCGTTGAGTTGAGAGGAAAAAATATTCGGTGATGACGAGACAGATGAACTCATATTTATGAGAAAGACTGGTTTGAAGGTATTGCAGAAATCAAAAGTGTCAAGATTAAACGCACAATTAATGTCCTTGTTTTTGGTCATGATTTTCTACAGTGACGATTTACAAAGAGACTACTATTTTAAATTACCTCTTACATCCATGATGATCAAAAACTGTTAAACACTTTTAATTTCATACAAGTGAAGGGCCACATGTTCAAAATGGGGTTCGGTTTATATTAATCCTCTGTATTTACGCACATCATACATTGTAACTGATTCGAGCTGAATCGCTTGGTGAGTCGTTTTAATACCTGATGAACAAATATATGGGCCACCTCTGTTTACTTGTTAACGCTTTTGACCCCAGACAAGCCTATCAAAGTTAACTCAACGAACCAAGATTAACCCTGTCAAAACTTCTGACCTCATCACGAGACAAAACGCCCTAACCAGATAATGTCAACAGTATTTACATTCTTCAAACTAAATCTTTGAAGGGTTTACTACCAGCAAATCTCATTAGAGTGGGTGTACAAATTCCAAAGCTTACCTTTATACACGAATCGAAGCTTGTTTTTGTGAAAAGCCCGCTCCATCACACGTGCTTTCATTGTTTCTTTCTGTCTCACGGGCTCTGTCTTAGACTGCCTATCTCAGTGCTTCTACTATCAGTGTATTTCGTACACAATAAAGTCCGCATTACTTATTTTATCGCATCCCTGAAAACAACGACTGAGCGATAAAGGATGCTGCAAAGCCCTTGTTACTGAAAATGGTCAGACCAACTTCATTCCAAAAGGTGGTCATGAAATATGGCATGAGGTTCAAAGGACGTAATTTTCGCAACCAAACCGTCACCTTTGCTAGAGGTTATATCGTGTTTCTCCAGGTCGAGTCATTAATCACTTGGACGTCCTAATGTGAGGGATATGAGGGCGCTATTTCCCGTAGGTTTACGAAGGCACGTGAACTCTGCAACTGTGGGTACGTAGGCTTTAATACTGCACGTGACAGGAGAGGGTAGTCGGCACTTCTGTGGCGGCAATCGGTGAGGATGTACCATCGAGTTTTCCCTTTGCGTTGAGTTGAGAGGGGGAAATATTCGGTAATGATGAGACGGATAAACTCATATTTCTGAGAAAGACTCTTCGGAACGTATATCAGAAATCAATAGTGTCAAATACGACTTGTGTGCGAATCAACAACTTATTTTCCGTCCATTCTTTCCGTGATTCCCTTCTGTTCAATCATTCATGCATTTAATCATTCATCAGCTAGTTCACCTATACACTAGGTCGATCGTTTACATTCGTTTAATTATCAGTCGCCCCATCCCGTCTATCCCGTAAGGACGACTGTTGTTTACGTAATTTATATATGGTATATTGCAGAATATATTTATTCAGGGCCGCTGGATAGAAAGGAGGATCTTAAAGTAAAAAACAAAGATACATTAACCTAAATCCGATGAGGTTGCTTTGTACAACGCTTCTCCCATTCAACCTAGAAATGAAATTTAAATGGTAGGATTTTCTTGAAATTTAGATTTGCACATAAAGCTGTTCTGATATTACTTCTCTTTGAATGAATACGCTTACTCGCATCATGTGTCCAAAGTTTTGCCATCGATATAAATGACAAACTTTTAATCACAAACGGGCAGTAATATTATATTGATATGATAAATTATCTTAAGAAAACAGAAAATGGAAATGGTCAGAACAATAACAACAATGATCAAATATAGAAAATACTATTCTACTATATGTCTATACCTAAACACAGAAATGGCCTTCTGTTACATATATTTCTACAAAATATCTTGTCTCAGAGTTATACGAACGATATAAATTGCTGAATCTGTATCTAAAATACAATGTTTGCATTTAGGTTAGTTTCCAAAATATATTCTTTGATATAAAAGCCACTTCGACTCTGACATAATGTTCTTGCTATAAATATATCATAAAGCGTGAGGTGTTTTATTTTACTTGTCAAATTGCTCACTTCTTTCAAATTTCCGGCGGAGATGACAAAGGGAGCCAAAGCTTTAGCTGCTAATATGAAATGATCACGCAAATTTGTCAAAACAAGATTGCAAAATACGCCATTTTTAGTGGCTGTACTAAATCTCTTTATTTAGAGAAATTTAATATTACTCGTGTTTAAAACATGCACATAGAGTTAACATTGTGGCATTAAAAGCTTTCAGCAGTGAGGAAAAAGTTCATGACTTTGAAGTTTTCAAAACATTACCAAAATGTTCTTTATATTAGAGCCGTTATGAACTTTTTTGTGAATGATAATACAAATCAGTGACTGTGAATACTCAAATGTGTTTTTCGCCATCCCCCACCAATGGTTATAAATCTGTTTAAATATTCTATGTAAGTTTTTTTTTTCTAAATAATGAGATGTAATTAACAATATTTTTCAGAGTATAAGTCACAGCGGGCCAGAAACAAGAAGTCCTTTGAGCCCCTAATCATATTGGTACAATATATCTTATGAAAAACAGATTTTTTTGTGATTTTTAAAAAGAAATCATACGACAAAAACATACGGTAGAATTGGCAATTTATCTTAGCGACACAATATCTTTTAATGAGCAGTACATTTAACGAATGGTGCGTTGTTTTATCATATTCGTTCATCTAGAGCCAAGTTACGAGGTAAGACATGTATATTAACATAGTCACGATCGTCAAAATCTTCCATATTCAGATGATTCTATTAACGAAAACAAATGAAATCATCATACACATATACATCAGTTGGACTTTGGAGCAATTGAAATGAAACTATAATTATTGATAACACACGTATATGTATGTATGTATGTATGTATGTATGTATGTATGTATGTATGTATGTATGTATGTATGTATGTATGTATGTATGTGTGTATGTGTGTGTGTGTGTGTGTGTGTGTGTGTGTGTGTGGGTGTGTGTGCGTGCGTGTGTGTAAATGCGTGGGTGCGTGCATGTATGCATGTATGTTAGTATGTATACATGCTCGAGAGAGCACCGTGCAAAGTTTGGTTCCAGGAAATCAAATTACAAAGTTTACTGATATTTGAAATTCGGGATTTGCATTCGTCTGTGTTTTCTCAATGGAGAACAACAAAACATATGCTCAAAACTCAAACGGAGCATTGTTTAGTTAGCCCAAGGTCATTCACCTGAACCAAACCAAACGATAGACCAGAATATTTACATCCGATCCAAAATCTCATTTTTCATATTGCCGAATCCAACAATGTTTCTCGGACAAAAATCCATTTCGTTTAATAAATATTTTGAATCTACCTTTTTGGCCGAAATGCGATCGATGGCGACTCATCCAACTATGTCAAGAAATAATCTCGTAAGCCTATTATTGTTAATATAAAAAACATCACACAAGGACATCTGACCAAAGCTTCAATGACGTGTGTAGAATCTATTGTATTCAAATTTCACTATCAACAGTTGACGATTTCAAGCAAGGCCTCTGTTAGGCCAGACAAAATAAAGTCACGAAACATTATGACCCTGTTAATATTTAATTCAGAGCCTGTCACATGGTAGTAGAATGCTTCGTGCAGCGTTAAGCTACAACGCCCTCAACCCTGAGTTCAACAGCGGCGACCAATGAATGATATTTCGTAAGGGTCGATTTTTAAAAGATTATTCTGTTTCACACTCTGCTTTACAAATTATTGAAAGATTCACAAACCAGTTCAAATCAAATATCCTCCGACATTTTGTAACTTTATAAAATAATTGTGCCATTATAAAGTTGTCGTTCAGAAAAAGTGTGTTTAGTCAATTAATAATATTGCTATAATTGCAATCCTGTCATCAGTGTACGGTCGATAAAAAAATTGAACAAAAATTAACTTGACTGACGCCTTACAAATACTTCACTGTATTTCAGATGCAGCCATGGATTCCTATATATCAGAATCAAGTACTCCTCTAGAAATCAAGTAATTTAAGATTGTATAAGACTGTACAGATACTGACTGCAACTTACATGTATAATTGATGTTATATGTACTACTGGAACTTTATCTATACTTTGTATGTAAATTATGTTGCTATTTTTAGTGTAATACACATTTGTGGAGGAAGCAGATTGTCGGAGAAAGTATATTCACTTTGAAATTAGTTATATTTTTACCGAAAACATATTTGACATGGATTATTAATTTCAATCACTCAACGTGAGAAATCTTTGATGAAAACCAAACGGCAGTGTTGATTTATGGTAGTTGTTGCTTGCATTGGAAATCTTTATCGCATATTCGTTTTCGTATTAATGCAATTAATAAACGTAACGATTTTTTTCTCAGTTACAGCTCGTCGCTGAATTGCTAAACGTATCCATTTCTTTTGAATTATACAAAGACTTTCGATAAACTAGTTTCATGCTATTTTGGGAAAATTGTTTATATTGGTACACGGTTATGATCGGTTCATTCCCCTTTTAACAAAATGCCAGGAAAACAATGAACAGAACAAGAGGATTACAATCGCAGAGTGTGTCGTCAAAAGGGACAATTATACTGTTGAGGAATCAAAGTATGGAATTGTCGCGGAAGAGCTAAGCTGTTATGTCCCTAAAACCAATTGCTTATGTAAACATGGCCAATTGGACTTCCAAATTTAGGTACAGGTCCCTTGAGTAGATGTTTATCTGTGCCTTTTCTGCCGACCATTCTTAAGTGTCTCTGCTCCAGTCATTGCACAATCAATATAAGCAACAAAAGAGAATCGATTAAACAAGCTGACATTTAACTGTAAATGTCTGGCAAAGGAACTTTATCGTATGTAAACAAGCTTATTGAAGGGACAGTCTTACATTCATCAGTTCAATAGTACGCTATTTGAGAAATGCTTGACGTCGGTTACCACCTGTAGAACTTGAGGAACGACTGGTCAAAAACTTACATCCAAACCGTCTTACAGATAAATCAGATAAGATGTTAGTTTCATCATTTCCTCCGTCACCAAAAATTATGTTACAGTTTCCAGGGCTACATCGTAAACAACGATTTCAGGAAACGAAACGGTTGGTTATTTTGGCATGGATATCCAACTGAAATAAACTTTGACAAAATACATGGCTCCGGAAACGTCTGTGGCGAACGACACTCAGATTAGAAAATCCGACGACATTGTCTGTTTATTATGATGCCACATAGCTAAACTATACACTACTGTTGGGGAGCTCTTGAGACATCAAAACACTTTAATAATAATAATAATAATAATAATAATAATAATAATAGTGCGAGCGCCATATTTTCTTACAAGTTCATATGCACTTTACATGACAATAAATAAGCACAATAAAATGAAGCCATATACACATAGATAACTTTCAAACGCAAAACTCAGACGTTTTAAACCACTTTAAAATAGGGATCTTGAGTTTTGTCTTAAAAGTCACCAGTTGATCACATTGTCTAACGTCTAGTCATCCTTAATACGGATGCAGCATTTGCAGCATTTGTAACTTCCCGTTGAAAAGGCTTCTAATACAAAGAGATTGTAGCGCACAAATCTACAACCCCCTAAAGTCAAGTGTGAGTATGTTTATGTTTGACAAGTCAACTGTATTTTCGAAGAAATTACATTCATGTTTGAGCAGATAGATGTTGTTTTTTATTTCAAGCTAAGCAGTTTGTTAAGTAGCCTTTGAAAGATAAATATCAAGCTGTTGAATGTGAATGGCTTGCTTACGCATCGACACTTTCAAGTCGTGACGTCACCGGTGTCACCTGTTTGACATCTACACATTCCACTATATACGAGGCAACACAATGCTGAAATTCAAGTATGGTTGCCTCATTAAATATGAGAACAACTAAACGATTTACCTCACTATTAATGTTCCTGTTTCTGGTCATGATTCCCAACAGTGAAGATTTACCGAGCGACTACTATTCAAAATTACTTCTTTTGTACTCGCAGATAAGAACTGCACAATTCTTTCATACAGTCTTCTTGCTACATGTACATATTGCGGTTCAGTTCAAATAAATGCAAACCACAGCTTTAGCTTCGTTCTGAAGATAAGATTTTCATTTAAAAAATGAGACAGGGCAGAGGAATTTACGGTAACATGCACTAAACAGCTAGAAGATTTTGTTCAGCCTACGGATGTAAAAGACACCAAAGTGCTCGGCATTTATCA
>LD347926.1:49820-70157 GCA_001465055.1 Ptychodera flava | reverse complement strand
CATGACATTTTTATATGAGGAGGTTACACACTGTACATTGTAATTTTGAAGTTGAACCTGAGTACGGTGCACATTTAGATTGAATCTGTAATTTTCGATAAACAGTGTTATAAATACCGAGCAACTAGACAGGTTCTGACAAGATCCGTTTTTTAATGTTTGGTCCAGTCGAATTGTTTCACGCTAATACAGTGGCATGATTTTGTTGAGTCAGATGCCACCTCATATCAACACCACACTTTTTAAGACTTAACAGTTTTTAATTTCTCTTTGTCATTTGCTGTCGTCCAAGGCCACTGTCATTATTTTGATCAACCCTTTCTTTTATCAGAAATAATTCAATTAGAAGTAAAAAAGGCCGAATTTTGCCGAGATAGCTTATAGATGATTTTGTTACCCCAAAGTTGATCAGGAAAAGCGAAGTTGACTTGTTATCTTTGTCTTGCTTCTACTTATCAAGAACCATGTTAATTGGTACTTACGCCCTGTCTTTTTATTTGTATCTCTCAAATAACAAACGTCTTCACATTGGTTAGATGTTTGTTTTCATACTCTTGATACGAGCGCCCGTTGAAGGGGCAACACGATTTTTAACAGGCACGTTAGTTCTGTAAGGTATGAAATTACCTCAACACATGTATTGTACCTTTAAAAAACAAAGAAACATTGTTAGTTCTTTTGTTTGTACATAAAAAAGTAGCTGTCCCAAAATCATTTTTTATTAAATTTGGCCGTTGTTACGGTACTTTATCCCGGCAGCACCTCCAGTAACAATGGCCGCATTTACTTTTTCTGAGAGTTAAAAATAACAATAGTGGCCGTATTACATGTAACCTTAAATTTATTGCAGATTGGTTCTAACTGCGCAACGTACTTTGTTCAAACGTCCAGTATCATAAGGTAAAGTGTGTAACCTCATATCTAAATAACATGTGTTGCGAAGCAGTACGTACAGTAAACCCTATAAAAGTATTCTCTTATTTTTATGAGCAGGGGGTATATCACTTTTTATAACAGGCTGCTCATAAGGTATATAGTATTTACAGTCACTGAGTATCAAAAGACGTTTTTTGTGAAGCAATTGACTTTTCACTGATTAGCCCAATGCTTTACAAAATCAACTTGCAAGACATTATAACAGTGTAGTTGTCGCAACTTGCACGATAAATTAGCTTATATACTATTCAATTATTCGACATTAAAATATCGCATAAGCCCGGGCACGTTAATTGTATTCTCTATTGTTCTTGTAAAGCATCTTTAGTTTATGAGTTTGCAATTATAATAGGCGACATATTTTTCCCCTAACTACAAGGTAATGTACTGTTGTCGTTCTTTGTTGGCATGCTTTTATAGTAAGTTATTTTATTCTAATACATGGGATTTGGAAACAAAGTAAGCCACGCATTTAGATGAACACTTTTAAATATTTGCTAACGTTTTTCTAAAAACCAGCTTAATATGATTGTTTCAGCATAACAAAAAAGCAAGTAAAAATTGGTTTAACCCAATAGATATCTGCTGACGAATACAAAGAAAAGATCGACGGGTTAACAACACTTGCTGTTCGTACGAACATAAAGTCCTAATCAAACTCTAACATAATCTTTTAGAACTGCTTGAAATGTGTTAGCATTAGCAGCTGCCTGGAAACCCTAGAACAAAAGTCAGGTGTTAAAAGAAAAGAAATCAATATTAATTGTGATGATAATCTTAAAATCTGACTGTTTATGTTCATGACTTTCCTCGAATAGATAGGTACTTATATGTGTAGTGCTTGACCGTGAAAAAATACTTAAAAGTCCGTAAAATAAATGCTTGCAACATGTCTTTTTTATTTGCAAAGGAATGCCAGAATTTACCCGTATCCAACTTTTAGAACAAAAAGTAACTTTACGTTTCAGTGTATAACGCTCAACATTCAGCTGAACTGTTTGCTTTATAGCAACATCTCTTGACATGTATCTAATGCTGGATTTGCCTCACATTTGTCGCCAATAGCTGAGAAGGAGCAATATTTGCCAACAAGAAAGTTGCAGACGGCATGAACCATCCATTTAATCATAATTTGTTATTTTTTCTGAAATGAATAAGCTTTATTTATTCAGTTGACGCGACATTCCATTCCACAAAAATCCGGTGCAAATAGTTTAATTCTCTTCTTGATGTCCGAAATTTGTTTGTTTATTCCATGAATATTATATATATATATATATATATATATATATATATATATATATATATATATATATATATATATATATATATATATATATATATATATATATATATATATATATAGTCTGGTGCCGAAACACAAAACCCAAATATTTCGGCCCCACAATGGTTCTCGGTGGTTTCTGTATCTTCAAAGCCTACTGAATCAGGATCTGCATGATGCCACCATGGCATCCTTGGGCATTTAAATATATTCAAGATGGCCGCCAAGATGGCTGCCAAAACATGTTAATGGTAATATCTCAGCTCTATGAAATGTTATCAAAGTGATTTTTGTGTCATTTGCCAGGTAAACAGGGCCAAGGAATTCAATTTCTTTCGTTGCCCAAAATGTGCAACTCTTAATTCGCATAAAAATCCAAGATGGCTGCCAAAATCACCTCCAAAACTGGTAAAATGCCATATCTCAGCTCCATGAGGAGCTGTTGAAGTCATTGTGGTCTCCTTTGCCAGGTAAATGGGGTAAATGAACTCATATCTTTCATTGCCTGATATGTACACCCTTAATTTGCAAAATATCATATCTCTGCTCAATGAGAAACTGTTGGAGTCATTTTTGTCTCCTTTGCCAGGTATGTTTGGTCATGCAATTGATATCTTTCATTGGCTGACATGTACCACCCTTAATTTGCATAAAGATTTGCATAAAAATCTAAATACCTGTTTCAGTGTGTACGGAGTCATATCTCAATACGCTACAATGTATGCCACTGATTTTGGTGTCTTTCAGCATGTTTTACGGGTCAAAAATTGGTATCTCTTGTTATATTTGCTATAAAATCAACCATGAAAATCTTAAACTGATACTTACAACCCAAGATAGTTGCTAAGCAGATTTCCACGACAAATATCAAGGTATATCTTAGCTGAAATTGCATACTAGAAACTAATACAGTAAGGGTTCAAGGCTGAAGGATAAGTTTCTTTCGTTATATTAAATGTGAAATATTTCATTGAAAGTCAAAATGACAACCCAATATCAACTATTGCCACACAAATGGATGCCAAAAATGACATTGAGTCGCATCTTTATCGCCCAAGCATTCTTGAGATCTATTTTGTTGTGTTTGGTCAGGTTTTATTGGCCGCAGCGTTTTCATTGCTTGTTTTCTGAACTGGAAAATATCTTACTTTAAATGGAGGGATTTGATCCCACATTGCTGCTATAATGGTTTCCTTAAACATTACACCGTATTTTAATTTATCAAGCATCTTTGAAACAAGGTTGTGTGTGTTGTGGTCTGTTTGAGAGGTCATGGGATTTACATTTCTATCCACATAAATTGTCAAACCATCCATTCAAATTAAATGATAATGAACTGTATCTTTCCATACAACATCAATGGTAATTTTATCATTTGCCAATCAACCACAATAAATAAGCTTCAATTATTCGAGGCGAATTTGCTGAGAATGCATTCGCACTTGCATAAAAGTGACTTGTTTGGTCATCTTTGAGCCAACCTGAGTCATCTGTCTTGTTTATCTTTGCACCAACTTAGTCACTCAGATCATTTTCAGGAGGATCTTTAATATTGCTGCCCTTTAAATATATGACCGCAAGAGGGTGTGACAGAGACCTTCCATAAATAGGGCCTACCTTTATCATTGCCAGCATGGGTTTCTGATTTGACAATGAAGATACTTGCCTTTTGCCACTTTTGACAACCAGTTTTAATGTCATCCGTCAGACGTTGTACCTTAAGCTTTACAACCGTCATGCTGCAAAAAAGTCTCTAGTTTCTGCTATAGTGTTATTCATAGGCAGCAGAAATGCCAACTTCTTGCGTATGACACAATTCAGAGCACCTTGAGCAGTTTAATTGCATTACAAACACCAATATTAGTAGGCTGTGAGTTGCCTCTTTACCAATCAAGCATTCTTAAGACCTATTTTGATGAGTATGGCCATTTTTTATCAAGTCGCAGAATTTGAATCTCCAGTTATCTGACCTGAAAAAACTTCCAAGAACATTACAAAAAGAGGGAGTTTATCTGATGATGCGAATGATGGTTTCAAAATATAACATCATGCCTCTATTTACTCTATTTACTGAGTAGCTCACAAGACCAATTTTTATGTCTTTCGATACATTTGAAGGGTCAATTGCATATAAACTGTACAATCCAACATAAATCAAAAGTAAAGTCAAAACATCATCGATGCCCTGAAAAGAGTCGCAAAACAGGCATGTAACCTTAACCTATATTATCATTGACCATCTTTGAGCTTGATTCTTAATCTTTGGCCGCATTTCGGGTATCGAGAAACACAGTTTTCCCATTACATGTACTGTTTACGTACCATTTATCATTTGGTGGCACGTTTTATAATACTTATCTGTAACAATTTACAAAAATACTCATTTTCAAGTTTTCGACCAGAACTGCAAGATTTGGTAAGATTTTGGCACAACATCATCTTCATCGCTTTTGTTATTAGCAGGGCCATTTATATTGGCAGTTGCTTGTTATACTATACTCCAAGAAAATAGAAATGCCTCAGCCAGTTGAGTTCAAGAGTGCCCTGTAACTTCCTGTGGAATATGGAGGGTCACCTGTACATCCATTGGGAATGAATTTATGCACATCTGAAGGAGCTGGTTAGCCTTGACTAAAGGTTAAAGTGAAAAGCGATTTGACTGATTCATTTTTCAGCCAACCAAAGTCACGAAATCCGTTTGACATCTTGGATCTTTGTTCACTATACCGATCCTTATAAATAAAGTTAAGTGAAGTAAAGTAAGCCCTTATTGAAGTCGTATCCCGATTAGGATCTTGATCATAAAGTTCAATAAAGGTTTTGCAAAATCAACAACAAACGAGTATTAAAAAAGAGATATATATGTATAAATCTGAATATCTATATGCGTATATTACATGTTCATCAATATTTTACTTTTTTCATTTTTTCTTGTCCAAGTTTCATATGTGTGTGCCAGTTGTTATGCTCGTTAATTTTAGAAGCTGTTTAAGTGTGTTGCGGCTCAAATGGCTGGCATGTAGCCCACTGCACCATAACAAGACAAAACATGGGCACCTAACAGTTGTAGCTCTTTGTCTGCATACATATTTGGTTGTTGGTATGTTTCTTTTCATAGTCAAATAAAAGCTTGTACAAGTCAACAAAACAGTACAGGTTAGTCTGCAATGTACTTTTGGTTTCATTCCAAGACACAAGGAAAAATGCACATGCTCATCAGTATAGAACTTTTATGTCAGGTAGTGGATTAGAACTAGTGAAAAGGATTGCTTTTAGAGGAGCAAGGTGTATATATGTTTAATTATAAAAACAACAACAATCCAATTAAATATTGGGTATACGTAATTGTACTGCAATTAAAATGTTCAAGGTGCTTTGAATGGGTGTCAAGCGCAAACATTTGTATTCTTGATGCCCCTACGGATGACTGTTTTGCAGATACTATAAAATTGTTTGCAGTATGAAGGTTGCGAAGCTAAGGGTAGAACTTCAAAGGGATAACATGAAAGTATCTTTACTGTCATAAAAGAATCATGTAAATGGATGGTTTGACAATTTATAGGAGTGAAAATGTGAAATCCATGACCTCTCAGACGGACCCAAACACATACAACCTCGTGTCAAAGATTCTAGATTAATTAAAGTATGGTGTGATGTTTTAGTAAACCATTATAGCTGCAATTAAAATTAAGATTTTTCCAGTGCAGAAAACAAGCAATAAAACCCTGCGACCAATAAAACCTGACCAAACACAACAAAATAGGTCTCAAGAATGCCTGATGGGTTTAGATACGACTCAATATTTTTGTTACATCCATCTGTGTGGCCATAGTTGATATTAGGTGGTCAGTTTGGCTCAATGAAATATTTTTCATATAACGAAAGAAACTTATCCTTCAGCCTTGAACCCTCAGTGTATTACTCTTTAGGGTGCAATTTCAGCTAAGATGCACCTTTATATATGTTTTGGAAACAAGATTAGCAGCAATCTTGGATTGTAAGCATCAATTTCAGATTTTCATTGTTGATTTTATAGCAAATATAACAAGAGATACCAATTTTTGACCCGTAAAACATGCTGAAAGACACCAAAATCGGTGGCATACATTGTAGAGTATTGAGATATGACTCCTTACACACCGAAACAGGTATTTGGATTTTTATGCAAATCTTTATGCAAATTAAGGGTGGTACATGTCAGCCAATGAAAGATATCAATTGCTTGACCAAATATACCCGGCAAAGGAGACCATAATGACTCCAACAGTTTCTCATTGAGCTGAGATATGATATTTTACCTGTTTTTGGATGTCATTTTGGCAGCCATCTTGGCTTTTTTATGCAAATTAAGGGTTGTACATATCAGGCAATGAAAGATATGAGTTCCTTAACCCCATTTACCTGGTAAAGGAGACCATAATGACTCCAACAGCTCCTCATGGAGCTGAGATATGGTATTTTACCAGTTTTGGAGGTGATTTTGGCAGCCATCTGGATTTTCATGCAAATTAAGAGTTGCACATTTTGGGCAATGAAAGAAATGAATTCCTTGGCCCTGTTTACCTGGCAAATGACACGAAAATCACTTTGATAACATTTCATAGAGCTGAGATATTACCATTTACATGTTTTGGCAGTCATCTTGGCGGCCATCTTGAATATATTAAAATGCCTAAGGATGCCAGGATGGCATCATGCAGATCCTGATTCAGTAGGCTTTAAAGGTCTGGTGAAATGCCCATGTTGCAAAATCACAGAAATACAGTTGATGGTCTATAAAACAGTTACATTCATTTCTTTTTTCGTTTAGCGCGCGTGATTATGAAATATGGCAAAAGAAAAATGCAATGTGGGCGTGTCCCCCGAGCCTCTGCAGTCGACTTTTTTCGGCTTTCCGAAGTTTGCCCGACGCCGTATCTCATAACGGGAAGTATTAGGTATTTCACACCTCCGTAAGCTCCCTACGGGGGGTAACTTCTAGGGATTTCCGCTTACATGATCAGGACTGTGTCCTCCTTCACTATGGAAGAACGTTGTTCTTTTGGTGGCTGTGACAGCGGCAAGAACATGAACGGCTCAACTGTAAACTTTTTCAAGTTCCCGTCAAGTGTTGAGTGTCTGAACCATAATGTGCCTTTCTCTGCTGGTTCGTACGATCGGCCACGGCCCCTCGGCAGAGCCTGCCTCGCCACTCGCTACACAGAAGGTTGGGACCGCAATGCAAATCAACAGCATGAACACCAACATTGAACGTTGTGACTGCCATTAAAATGCACTTGTCTACAACACGGAACGTCGGGATCGCAATGCAAATCGACAGTAACTTAAAACGTAAATGGGACCGTGATTAAAATGCACAACAACCACTGCACAACACGGAAGGTCACCACGATGCAAATCAGCTGCATGAACAGCAACACTGAATGTTGAGACTACCATTAAAACGAACAACAACACGGAACGTAGAGATCGCCATACAAATCGTGGAGGTAGAGTCCTCCATGATACAAATCGACAGCAACACGGAACGCGTCGTTGGGACGGCAATTAAATTGAAGAACAACGGGGAATACCAGACCACGAGGACCGCGATGCAAATCGACCGCAACATGAAATGTTGAAGACCGTGATTAAAATGCACAACACAGAACATCTAGACCGCAATGTGAATCACCTGCAACACCGAACCTTGTTGCCTCGATTAAAATGCGTATGTCTGCTATGTATAGCAAAAGTTTCAATTCTCGCGAGCGAGCGTTCCTATGCCCGCTGTACACTAGACAAAATGACGTCAAATTTATCGCGAGGGCTCGATTGCGTGTGTCCAAGTTTCACTTCTCGCGAGAGCCATTTATGCATGCTGTACACCACTAGACTAAATGACGTCAAATCTCTCGCGAGACTTGGCTCGATTGCAAATACGTACGACGGAAAGAACACTTGCGAATCGCCGAGAGAGAAGCGCAGATTAAACAAAAGACTAAAAAACCCACGTTTTTTCTTTATTTTACCATATTTTTAAAACAAATATCAGTTTCGCCGCTGTGGCGAATTAGGATCGATTTTTTTTCGCCACTTCGGATTTCGATTCGCATTGGCGAACGTGGCAAATGGGCAGCGCGAACAGTGTTTTGTTAGCGGATACCGGGCAGAGATAAGGCGGCGTTGGACCGCTATTCGATGTAAATGAACACACCTGTGACGTCTAAGACGGCCAACCATTATCCCCGCTATGGGCGTGACCTGAGTGTCGCAAAATGACCCCATGAAAGCCGCGCATAGAAATATCAAAAAAATTAACACTTGCGCGTACTTTTAGGTTGCAATTCTGTTGCGAGTGTAATAGTATTGACCCCCTGGAAGATATTCAGTCACACGAACGGGACCATTTCACAAGACCTTTAAAATACAGAAACCACCGAGAACCATTGTTGGGCCGAAATTTTTGGGTTCGACCAAAAATCAGGGTTTCGGCACCAGACTAAAATTCATATATGATTTCGTATGATCTTAAAGCATTGAACTGACGCAAGGTCTCGAATGATGTCATACTGATATATCCCTTACTCTTGGTATGCAGGGTGCAACGCACAATATCAACGTGCTCGGGCTTATGCGATATTTTAATGTCGAATGATTGAATAGTATATAACAAGACAAGGAATTGTCTGGAATAGGGATACCTTGATACCCCTTACACAAGAAGTAGACGATAAACTGGTTCCTGTTGATTTTTTGGTGAATTAATTGATTAGAGCACAGCGTATGTAAAAATCAGAAAACTGGCAACTTTTTAGTACCCCTCACAGGAAGGCAAAAAGTACACTCCGTCCGCAATATAAATGGCTTCTATTGCATCAGGATAAAGTATGAGAGAGAAAAATGTAACCGGATTTGTGCGAGGACAGTGCTTCCTCAAGAGTTGCATAATCTATGACATTAATAAGCTAGGCGACTGATGCCGTGTGTTGTGGGTTCGAATCCGATTGAAAACTAGCCGTATTGTTTAGTAAATGACAAAACTCTGTGAAAGTTCTTGCGGCGTCGTACAAGGAAATTTTTCGCTGTTTAAGATAAAATTGTTTAGTGACTGGCTAGAGATTGAACCATACGATTGATTCATAATCTGTGAAATCATAAGTTTATTTATTCCACCGTGTAAAATTAGTAGAAGAAGCAGCGATTATGTTCTGTGTAATCGTCGTCTATGTGTTATCATCAGCTTTGTTTATAGTGTAGTTTGAATCTGGCGATCTTGAACTTAGTAAATGTTAAGTAAAGAGGAAACTATGTTAGGCCAATATAGAACCTCTTAAAACATAATCCCTCAAAGAGCTATATTAACTGACACTCTTCCTTGAAATCACATTGACAATAAATTTAAGGTTACATGTAATACGGCCACTATTGATAATTTTAACTCTGGAAAAAGTAAATGCGGCCAATGTTGGTGGAGGTTCTGCCGGGATACTGTACCGTAACAACGGCAAAATTTAATAAAAAAGGATTTAGGGGCAGCTACTTTTTTATGTACAAACAAAAAACCGAACAATGTTTCTTTGTTTGTGAAAGGTACCGCACAGAACAAATTACACAGCAACATAACATGAAACGATTTGAAATATTTGCTTCTAAAATATAAGAAACATCTCCTAGAAGCCATTTGAAATCTTAATAAATACTATTGAAAGACGTATAATGAGTAAAAATAGTACAAAGTGAAACACTAACCGTATATTTTGCACCCAGCAAAATATAATGAAAAACAGCATGAAAAGATCTCAACTACAAAAATTGTCTCAACAACAGAGTTGATTGTTTACGCGTCTCGTACTGTCCTAGTAACTCGTATATTACATCATTATATAGAAAATCCATACACATCCGAGTGTAACCGCTAATGTTAAATTTGGAATTTCACACTCGAAACATAAGTATGTTTGAGAGAGAGAGAGAGAGAGAGAGAGAGAGAGAGAGAGAGAGAGAGAGAGAGAGAGCATGGATTGTAAGGGCTTGAATATGACTTGTTTCCAAAGATTATTTTCCAGGGGCCCTTGAAACCGACAGGCGTCGAGAATGCGACCGCGCATTATAATGCCTTTATATCTAGTTGTAAATACAACAAAGGCCTGTATGAGTGAATAATTCAGTAAAAACTGTATTACTTACTAGAGTCCTTTGTAATAAGAATAGCAGAAATAGATAAATAGCGCAGCAACATCAACAATGAAAGTCCGAATAAATGGACCATTACTTCCTAAAATGACTGATATTTTTCTTTTATATTAGACACTACGTTAACAATACATTAGGATGCATCAAAGGATGAATCGCCGTAATTGAAAATCACATCGTGGAAAGACAGAATCTGACAGATACGTAATGGTAATGGTTCTTCTTATCATGAACATTTTGTACATCTTGTTTGAATCAAAACAGCTTAATTTTCTTTGAGGGCAGTTTTCCCTTTCCTCGGCATAAACATATACTGCTTTTAAGGATATATTGGATAGCGTGTGAAAAAGCATAGATATAGGGAGAGTACAACATGGTCTCTGACCAGTTTGCCGTCATGTACCTTAATTTAAAGAACTTCCAACGAGTTTTAGTATCTTCCTGACAATTCAAAGAAGAACACGATGTGTAAAATGAGAATACTAATAAAATAATTGTATATGTCATATTTACATAGTCGATGTATTTGGTTAAAAGTATAAAAAATGCGTGACTTCAACCATTGCTTAATGGTAAGCATCGGTCAACTCTTTAAGCTACATACATTTACATGTCATTAATAATATTCATAACTTACACGTTTTAAAAGTTAACTCTGAATGAAATGATCATTTTCAGTCGATAAGCTGGATCAAAATGAGCTCGCAAGATATTTCAAATAAAAAGGTTAGTTTCGAAAACATGTTCGTAATGATAGCATCTTTGCTGATTGCCGCAAATAAGGTGTGTTTCTCTTTTGAATGAAAATTACGTGATATTGAGATCACGATTTTAATGAATAATATTACGTATGCTGATGTGTTAATGGACGAGCATTCACCTTATATGTGAAATACCTTACTTCCGTAACAAAGTGTGTAAACAAATATTGCACAGGTTCCTAATACAACAAGCACATTATCACTGACTGTCGTTCGCCGTTTGTCAAGTTAAGTACACGAGTAACTTTACAAACAATAGAGAATTTCAGATTGGAAACGCTCGAAAGCTTACCATCTGAGATTCTCTCTCTCTCTCTCTCTCTCTCTCTCTCTCTCTCTCTCTCTCTCTCTCAGTAGAACAAACCAACATATTCTACTAACTGCAAATCTAAACTGCAGAGAATTTATTGAAATACAAGCTTTATTACTGTAAATGTTTAAGAAAAAAATCTACAACAAGCTCATAAGGGTCATTCAAGTTTAACTATATATAAACGGAGGAGAGTATGCACGTCATAAATAATGCATAGCTCCCTGTAAAACAATGACGTAAAAGAGGCTCAGTATAAACTATGTGGAAACTAGCAGATCAGAAATATTCAACAGGTATCCAGTATCACTGCCTGTCCTTTTTTAAGGGAAGCGCATTTTGCACTATTTCTAATAGTACTTACAAATTAATTTTCCTTCATCAAGGGAAAAAACCGGGGCGTTATGACAGTGTCACGACAATTCCATCGATACACCACAATTGATGGCAGAGACGCAGGCTGTCGTGAGCAGAGGATAAATTCTGTATTTTCATTTTCGTCAAGAAAGGAAATTTTCATATGATCATGTGATAACATATCAAACTAAAATCCCGGGTTATATGACTTTAACAATGAAAATAGGAGTTAAATAGCACCTTAAATCAAATTTCGAAATAACTGAATTAAGTGTGTCTGACATTTTCTACAAAAAATAAAACAGTGTTCTGCAAATTTCAGCAAGATTAGCGCAAACAGAAAACGGTCAGTCCGAGGATCCTGTGAATAAATCTTGACATCTATAGAATTAACATTATACAAAGATATGATATTTTGACCCAAAAAATTAGAATATTGTCCTTAATGTGTACATTTGCAAATTTAATAACAATTTCGATAAAGCTAAATTCAATCCCCCTTCAATTTGAGAGCTTTTACATCCGCAATTTTGAAAACTATGATGTTTTGATCAAAATGGTAACATTGACCCAAATATTAAATATACAAATTTCATCATCATTTGGCCTTTAGGTCATCAAACGGAAATTAACAACAAAATATGAGACTTAGTGGATCATTAATTCCTAAAGAGAAAACTTTTGACAAAATAGGAAATAAATTTCCAAAATACAAATATGCGTCTTTATGCTATTTTGAACAAATATCAATGATATCATCGCTACCAATTTTTGTACCAAATGTCAGTGTTATTAAGCCCTTTTAGTGGCATTTTTTAAATTTATGTAAAATCATCATTTTATTACTTTTACTTGAATGTACCAACCGAATCCATGAGATTTCACACGAATTTAAACAATCATCCAAATATTCTACATACGTATGTAAGGAAGTCAAGTTTTGTGATGTAAGGTGAGAGTTATGAGCTCAGCAATTATGGTCTACAGTGAGAGGGACAGAGAGACGGACGAAAGAAAAACAGACTAACAGAACGATAACACCCCCCCCCCCATTGTGACTTCGGCACCCGATACGGGGGCAAAACATAATTTACACCTGTTAATATTCTCCAAATCTCTGCTCGTTTTTGTAAGCTTTCAAATAAGACGAAGGGTTTCCCCGACTTTTGTACAAAACACATTTTCTCTCCTACAGACTCTCCTTTGAGTGGCTGCTTATTTTTCGTATATTCAACGTCTATGGCAAAGTGTTAGGTCTGACATTAGTACATAGAAAATGGTAGTTTGAAAGATATAGTTGTCTGTGAATCTCCGTTAGCTATATTCAAAATCATGGGGATAGGAGTTGAATCTTCCAGTCTAAAGGTGAATTATTTCTCATATAATAATGTTGAAAAATAGGTAACTTACGCTTACAACAGTAATGTGCTCTCTTAAGTAATTTTAAACGCACGGCGACATCCACTTATTAACTTACAGAAAGTCCAAAATAAAGTATACCAAATCGTTAAATCGTTGTCTGTAACTTGTCAGGCAAATAAAGCAGTGGCTAGAGAGAGAGACACAAGATGATGTTATTCCAAGTGGTTTTATCATATAATTAATGATCAAAGTTAACTTTAGGCAGACCTTGGCAGTAACTCATTATTTCAGTTCAAGGACACCAAGACACTATGAATGGTAGTAACGTAACGACATAAATCATAAAAGATAGCGTAAATATTCGCCGATGGGGGTTGGGTGGGGGAGAGGTGGCATCGTCACAGCATAAGTTTTTTGTTTCTATTATTTATTTTATTTAGTACGTTTGACCTTGACATATATTGCCAATAAAGATTTACACTACCAACCGTTTGTGCCTTGGTCTTATCTTATCACTGATTTTGTAAAGATCTTTTTTTCTGACTGTGTCATGTATTTGTCCTTTGACAATCTTATAATTACACGATGTTTTATCACAGTATTGTGCCCAGCGCCTATTATGTGATGCATTTGATTGCCTAATGCGCCACGGTTAACAGGGGTAAGTTACTAATTTTTGGACTCTGTCACAAGATAATCACCGGATTAACTGTGCAACAACGAATGAACGCACCAGCAAGGGTATATACCCTTGCTGGTGCATTTGTTGTTGACTTTGTCAAAGTTTATCATGTAATATAAATCTTTATTAGCAATATAAATCATGACCAAAGCTATGTATTAATATAAATAAACAATAGCAACAAAATACCTGTGCTGAGGCCAAGACATCTCTTACCCGTTTCCATAATGGGGCGGACATTTATGCTATCACCTATGCATAAACAATGGAAGTGGTCATTTATAGACCTTGCATTTATGAAAACAATGTCTTTAATCCCTCACTCGATTATACAATGCAAGAGCCGAGGTACATGAATATTCCACATTGATTAAGGGTCATTTGCATAGAATTTTAATACCGAAACAATGCTCATTAATGTAATCTGCATATTTGAATATCATTATACCTCGATCTTGCACTAATAGCACTCGATTACGTGATACCCGTTGTATTGATCGTAATACGACCATGATGCGTGTATTTGTTAAAAAACAAGAGACATACGCTTACAGACTGGATCAACGTTCAAAGGAGTTCTTTAAAGGGACAATTTTGCAAAGTTTGCACTAACCTAACTGAGATAACAATATCTCGCTCATTATCCATACGACATATTCATAATATGCATGTCACCCCTCCCACACTGTAAAAATAGCGGACGCTAGACGCGTCTTTACGCGTTCAAAATGTACTTGTCGGTGTTCAAATTTGAACGGCTAGTGTTCATATTGTTAACACTAGTGTTCATATTATTAAAAATGATGTTCTAAACCTGAACGCGTAGTGTTAACAACCATCTCCTTCAAGTGTTCAAAAACTCAGCATCAAAGAAACTTTACAATACTGTGAAACAATTAACAATCTTTTATTTATTTTATTTTACAACGGCTATATTAAATTTACTACTGCCTGGCTGTCCGGCAAACGTACACGGACTTTGGAGTAACGAATTTCCCACTAAGTGAAAAATATTTCCGGTCTACAATTGCTGAAAGCATGTTTTTCCTAAAAGAGAAAGTGTACAAAATAATTTTACACGTTTATTACGTGTTGAAATTTTGAAAATTTGAAAAGAAAATCAGAAAACCACCATGAACGTTTTAATTTTAACATCGGCATGCAAGAGGCGTTCTATTTCTAAACACTTGGTGTTCAAGTTTGGTGTTTTTTCCTATCCCATGATGCATCAAAACAGAAGTTGAGACATTTTCCTTGTAAGCGCACCCATGAAGTCGTGATCGTGCGGAAGGATGACCAGAAAGGGTAAGTTTTCTCTCCAAAATAGTAAAAGGTATTATATTTTGAAGCATCTGTATTAACATCCTTCGAAATTAATCGTATTGTACTTTGAAATAGCTTAACTACGTGGAGAAACATTTTTTCTTTCAGTGGCTAGTATACCAACAACAAGCTGTGAATACGCGGTGATACTTTTGGCCATGGCATATCGATCGATCTCACTCGGGTCAAGGGTCATTAACTGTATCGATAACCCTTGACCTGAGCGCGATCGATACGCTTTGCATAGTACCGCTGCGTAATCACAGCTGACACATGTCTTTTAGTAGAGACAATCGCATGTAAAAATCAATTGAATATTGTAGAGTATACAATGTATTGTTTCAGCATATGAGAGTTTGGCTTTTTTATTTTAATCAGTTGATGACAAGAAGAAGCTAATATTTTGTAACAGTATTGAAAAGAGGCACTGTATATGAAAGTCTCCCCTTTTCCTCAACCTAATCAGCCCCTTGTCTTTCATTTAAAGTCTCCTCTCGCCATATTACCTATTGTTGCATTATTTTCAGGATGTAAAAAGTTGGATTTAACTGAAAAATCGAAGAGTTGTTACAAAAGCTGGTGGTACAGATAATGAAGAAGATGAGTGTACAGGTAGCTGTCTTGAAACAAGCTTGATAACCTCAGTTCATCTCTAATGTAAATTTAAACTTTCAGGGTCAGTAACTGAATTTTCATAAGTTTCTTGTTCTTAGCAACTTGTTTATGGCTTTGCTGTTAGCTTAATAGGGGGATGTGTAGCATTGTCCTCAAATTTGTACATCCCAAGGTTTTTCTTCAAAACAGCCTGTACGAATCCTTTAATAGTTGGATTACAGGTCCCCAGGGATTACCCTAATCACATATATTCGAATTATGATGAACTATGCAAATTTATATTTTTTAGGCTAGTTTTGCTATTTTTGGCAAAAATCTTCTCTTTTACTGACGTCTTCAATATTTGATAAACATGTACCTAAGAATGACCCTAGTCAAATTTGTGCTAGTTGTGATGAAATATTCAAATTTTTATATTTCATGGCAATTGTCGTCATTTTTGGTCAAAAGATCTTTAAAAATCTTCTTCAAAACTGCTAATTCGACAGCTTTGATATTTAGGACATAGATCTTTACTAATAGCCTTTTACAGATTGTTCAAATTATGCAGAAATTTGGAACTCTGTATTTTTAAGACATTAAATACACTTCAGACATTTTTAAGATATGAGGGATTAGCAGAATGTGATATATTCACATTATGATGAAATCTACATTTTTTATTAAAGATATTACAAATAAATGAAGCTTTTTGTTCACGAAGGACTTTGTTGGACAAGGCATGAGGTTTTACCCTGCCAAGGACCAACTTTCCCCAATTCTGCATGTTGTGCCTTACTGTAACACTTTGACAACTTGACATGTTGTGTTTACTTTAATGTGGACAACTATATACCATGTGCACTAGAGAAGCCTTGCCTAACTTTTTTTCTTCAAAATTTACAATTGTCTATACAAGAGGAAATGTCTTTAAGAAACCATCTTATAACAATGAAGTATGCATTCCATACATATACGTGTTTTCAACACAATAAGTAAGCCAAATTTTGAGCTTTTTCAGATGATTTTTTGTACATTTTAAACAAGTATGAACCTTGAAACGTAATCCACAATACTTAAGAAAAACCTGTTTTGTCATTACTTTGTTCATATTTTTTATGTTTTTGATAGAAGGGTGTTAACACCGTTGGTATTTTCCTCTGACAAACTTTACATACAATTTGACAATGTTTATTGCCATTTTACAGTAAATTATTGTATTTTTCTCTAGAAATGCTTAGTGTATTTTTAGAATAAAATAATTTTACTGAATATCAGTGGTCTGTAATGTTAATTCAAGGCTTGAACACCCCCTGAACGCCCAAAATTAACGGTGTTCAACAAGCGCGCATCATGTGTTCTAGCCTTTAACACACTTATCGTTGAACGGCGTCCATGCGTTCAAAAAGTGTTACAGCCCTTTGAACGCGTAAATGCGTTCAATTTTTTGAACACATTTCATGTGCAACGTGTGTTCAGATATGGAACACCATGGTGTTCAATATAACGTCTGATGAACACTTAGCGTTCAAAACTTGCACACGTGAACGTTGGTTGAACACGTAGTGTTAAATTTCTGAACGTCTGGACGCGTTCAAAAAGTGTTACAAAAATGCGTTTAATTGGTGTTCTATCCTTTAACACTTAACTTTACAGTGCAATCCGCGACTTTTACCGGCGTCATGCACCTTTTCTGCGTTGTTAAAGTCTCTAAGACTGACTTTCAAGGTCTTCTTATTAATCTATGAAACAAAGATAACCATATTCAAATATGGTCAGTTTCAGTCAACCTAAATTAAACCTTAAACTTTAAACTTGTGAAAAATTAAACTTTTTGGATGAACATTGTCTGACACAAAAAAAGACCTGTTTAATCGCTTAAAACCTATAATGTTGAAGGTAGCAAACAACAGAAGCACAAGTGAAAGCTAATACATATCTGAAATGTTTAACGTTTGCGTGAACATGCAGCTTACATAAAATCAATTTAAGAACTGACTTACAATGACGTTTTGAGGACAGATATTCAGGTGAACATTGCCGGTACTGTGCATATGAGCCACTGCAGCACACAGCTGTGAGGCCAACTGGAGCAGAGATCTGCTGCTGTAGTCATGGGAACAGGGAAAACGATTTTAAAGTCACCAAGATGAACCATGTTTTTGACATCTAGAAATATTCTTGACATAGTACGAGTTTATTCGTCTTCAATGTGTCTGAGAAAGGCAGAATGTGATGATGATGATGATGATGATGATGATGATGATGATGGTGGTAGTGATGGTGGTGATGGTGGTAGTGATGGTGGTGGTGGTGGTGGTGGTGGTGGTGATGATGCTGATGATGATGGTGTGATGGTGGTGATGGTAGTGGCGGTGGCGGTGGCGGTGGCGGTGCAACAATTAGTTCCGTGTCTTCTCTCAATAACAAATATCTGGGACTGTACTTTTTTAACATTTTCCTCTCAGGAAACACAACTTATTTAGTTTTACATCAGAGCTGAATATGTAAAAATTAAGTTCTGAAGCCCATCGAATCTTACCAGGTCACCGTTGAATCTCATCATCTCCATGTCTTCTCCATACGCCGTATCCTGCACAATACCATAGTTGTTATCGTCCAATGAAGAGATACCATGCACGAAAGGGAAGCTGTCGCAACCGGGCAGTATGCAGTACACTGTAATATCAGAGATAAGGCATTACCACACAAATGAATAGTGCTTGTCTACATGTGAATGATTAAGGTCGTGTATGATTCGAGATTCAATCATACAAGTGTAAGATTTACATTAAATCAATGCCTTTCTCTCTATTCATTTGAATATCCAAGGGAATTTTAAATCGACGCGAAAACAGTAAAGTACGCATGCTACCTTAGAATTGCGCCCTCGTGTTCAAGCAATTTACGGTCCATTACTATTATACTTATCTCATCGTTGCTACGGGTTTCGATGTAAACTTTGCAGGGTGGGCCTTTGTCGACAACTTCACCAATTTCAACGAACATCGATCGATGAATGGCAAACCTACGGGAATAAAGCGTAGGTCATGTCCGAAGGTCCAACCTCAAGAAAGACACTGATACAACCACACACCACAAAGGGTGTGTGTATTCATGTGTGCAACAACAACGCTGGGCAGAAATCTACGTTACTTTCCACCCGTTCCTTCAGTTATGATACCTTCCTCAGCATTAAATCACAAGTCTATGGATCCATATTTGGATCAATGCATATAAATATTGTGTTATAGTAACAAATGTAGATTTGATTACTCATTGTTGCACAGCTAAAAACTCACATAGACACACTAATACATGCTCACTATAAACATATTAGTACTCTCTCACCATTAAACACTTACCAATACACACTTAATAATACAAACACAGACATACACACTCACTAATTACACACTTATGCCAGAATCTGAAAATGTTGCTTACCGATCAAAGATGCGAGCTCTTACTCGGAGAAAGATTGTCGTATGTTTTGAACGACGTTAGTCGTGTGATGGTCAGTGGTCAGTTTTCTATTAGCTGACGTCGGTGAAGCCGTGCCATGATCAACTGTTAGTTTGTTATTAGTTGACGTCGGTGAGACTGTCGGTAAAGCAAGGAAAATCCATCGTCAACGCGATGATTTCGTTGAAAGGAAAAAAAGAACGGGGAATTAAATAATTATTCTCTCTTCTGAAATATAATACATGCTTTAAAATACTCAAAATTCGCAAACTACAGATGTTCAATTAGAGTGTATTCTTAGTAGACGAGAATTGTTAAAATGCATACTAGAGATCGACACACCTTTCCTCTGAGTATACCTTTCTTCTGAGTACGTTTCAAGGAATTGAAGTTAAACTCCTTGACAACACATTCAATTTGCTTAGTGGCCTGTTCAATTACGGTCTGAGAAGACAGAAGGGAATATTAATTATTATTCTACTATTATTGATGAACTTGGTATATTTCAGTTGACCTCAGATCCAATACCATGTACAACATCGTGTGGATGCTAATAATCTGTTGTTAAGCTCACCATTTGTTCGGGCCACTCACCAGTCTTCAGGATCTCTGAAACACAGGATTGGTAGCGGAAAAGGTTTCGGACAAAATGTCTGTATGTCACAGCAACTGTCTCAAGGCGTTTACCAGCTGATAACATTGTTGAGATAGGAAGTTATACTTTGTCAGGAGGCGACAAGTAAGTCCACTGTGGTACTTGAGACGTCACCTTGTTTGTTTACACTGCATGGCATGGAACATTGCGTTGCGACCGATGGTGATTGGTCAACGCATACCGACAGAGAAGACAAAGTGATCGAACAGTAATGTTGGACGCTTATTGGTAGAAAGTTCGATCTCTCTGTATATGGCGCGTATGACGACATGGAACATCTCGAGTTCCATTCTATTGTCTCGGGCGCATATTCGACAGATTCGTTCATTATTATTATTATTAATTCTTTATTTCGGACAATGAGCATGTCCATATATATAAATGGTTACAGGATTGGCAAAAAGAATGATACAAAAAAGGTTACATCAAGAA
>LD347926.1:0-28727 GCA_001465055.1 Ptychodera flava | reverse complement strand
AGTATGATGCCTCAATCGGTGTACACGGTAAACCATCAACTTCGATTCCCACAATATCAGAAAATCTTTTTCCCAAATTATTTCCTCTGACCAGTAATTCGGTGTTTCCTTCATAGGGCCCAGACAAAGGAAAAACCTGTGAATTTGAAAACACATGAAATATGTAAAATAGTTTAATCTGACAGTCAAAGTCATAATGCTCTCTGCAATAATTCATAAATCTGACATCAGTATATACGTTTTGTTTTTTTAAATGCAGATTGGAGACTTTTATGTCTGATGACTGTCTGAGTAAAGTATGCGTAATGAGTCCGACCACTTTATGTTTCATTTACATACGCTACTGAAAGAACGTCACTGACAGGAGAAAAGTCATCCGAGGAAACATTCTAACTGACTCATTATTTCCAAAAATCAAACAACAAATTAACCACCAAACGTCAACCTATCTAATCCTCAATTGTAATATCCTAATGGAATGCTCACGAGAAAAAGAAACTGTTTTACAAGCGCATTACACAGTTAACACTCAAGGCAAACTTTTACAAGTCTAGGTAACACCCCGGGTCAAATCTATGAAAACGGTTAAGGGAATTTTAGAATATAACAATACTTTACTTGTACCTCTGTTATGACAGGGTCATCACAACTCTCTGTTGTTTCGTAGGGAAGCCATTCATCGCTCGTACAAAGCTCCTGAACTTCACATGATCTACTTCTTTTACACCATCCACATCGGAGTGGCAATCTCGTAGTCAGTTCAGAAAGACATTGACTGCAATCAGGACGGCCGATGGAACAATCGTACAGCGTCACTGTATAAGGTAATAAACGTCATAAATGATTGAACAGAAGAAATATGCGCAAACGTTTTCCTGAAACAGTGTAAATAATCATAAAACGGAGATCTTCTAGTAAATAAATCGTGTGAAAATATTATCCTCAATAGCAGACTAACGGTAACGAACATGATAACTCTATAACTAGATCTAAGAGCATTATATCTCATACAGATGCTGTATGATTTAGAAAGAAATGCTTTCTGGGTATTGCGTATAGAAAGCTATCTTATGAACATGGAACGTGTAGTGTCGCCTAGACGTCAGCCCATGAGGAGTGAGACATTGACTTGTAAATATTCTTACCTTTATATCCATGAATGTCGTCGATATAATTTCCATTCATTTTGATGGACAAAGGGATGATGATTTCTTGTACCGAAGCATCATAGTGATACTGTAGAAGGATAACATTATCAGGGCGATTGATTAACTAATGTCTGGAAACCAAAGAATTGTAGACTCCTGGTGATCACTTTATGATGCGTTTTGATCTGTTACGTGAAGAGCAGATCAGTGATGATATTTGAACCGGAAAACAAATTCAACATTTTACGACCTCGTAATGGATCAGTGGAATAATAACTTTAAAAAATTAATTAACCAGCAAGTGAGATTAAACGATAACTTCTATGTCGAAATACCTTTCTCATATAGCATATGACCAATGATTCAGTTATTCTTGTGGCAGGACTGCTCTGTAGAATACCCTCCACGGTGAGTATACATTCGTAATAGGATTGGTCGTTCTACAAATAGTGATATTAAATTTACAAATAGTACTGATGATCACATTAATCTTTTGCAGGAAACAAAAACAAAGCAAAGAAGTAGGTAACTCATTTGTGCATCCTAAGAGTTGTGCATTTCACAGTGAATCTTTTCCTATGCAAAGCAGTTAATAAATGTCAAATTTAAGAGTAGGAGTCACAGATGCAACATTTATGTATACGTACAATTTTAATTTGTTGGTACGTAACAAGTATGCCTGTCATTTACACAAAATTTAATGCACTTTTCATATAAAAAGTAATACTATGTCAATGTGTTTGTTCACATTTCATCGTGAGATGAGATAAACTGCGAAGATTTTACACTCTGTGAAAAAGAAAAGTATTTTCACATTGCTCTTAATTTTAAATCAATTTGAGAAGGTCAATGTCATTTCGTGAAATGTTGTTGTCAAACCTTATAGTATACATTCAGAGTTTTGACGTAAATTTCCCTTGCAATGTTCACTGGTATCAACACCTCGCCATTTTGACTATCAAGCTGGGGGCAGAAAGATTGTCCTTTGATGTCGCTATGGTTAAAGCGATTCTGGAAGAAAAAATACAAACATCGATGATTTATGAAAAAAATATGTGAATATTTTTAATGCATTGAGTTGCGTGATTGATTACACTATGCGATATTAAACATCGTTCTTAAAGAAAATATTACATTCTTTTAAAATTTTTAGTCCCGTTACTTCAGGAAATTCCTATGAACGCAACCAACAAACGTTCCTACAAAAACTTTCAATAAACTTTATCACAGTGAATTGTGACGGACAGAACTGCTGTAATGTTATGGTAAATTGAATCTCCTTAGTGCGCTCGCAATGTCATATAGTCCTGTTTCAAAGTAACCGACGATTTATGTCCTAGACACATGTACTGATGACAATGATTGGCATTTGTGGTCCAATAAGGTCCGCTTGCAGCTCACTGATTGGCTGGACCCTTTTTTCTTAGGTCTCATTACCATGAAATGTTCATCTTATGGCACTGTGATTGGTTGCCTACATGCCTTGTGTCCTTATGTTAGCCTCGTTCTGCAGTGTTCGCTTCCTCGTAATGTGGTGCCCCATGTACTTTCTGAAAACCGTTGTGGTAACCTGTCATTCAATGTATTTGCACCTTGCACGTCGTTCGATCACAACGTACAAAGACAAAGACAGAAGGTTGAGTTCGCCTGAGAAACATTCATTTTCTCAAAAAATGCGTGTCTGTTTGGCTCCGAATACTTGCTAGAAGCGATTCAGTTTTTAGGTGATATTTTGACGGTCGCTGGAGTATTATAAAGTATATTCTATTGTAAATTTGTTCTGAACACTCACATTCTGAACAATATCGAATATATCGACTGTTCACCAATAGGGTTTGTGAACCATGTATCACTTATGCAATATGACGGACCGGTACAGTAAGTGAGGCTACCCACAATTCCCCTTGATTTGTTCACTCAGACATTTTTTGCTAAAGGCTTTTTCAATTTTATCAGTTTCTTAACAATTTATATCTTACAATTTAAGTTCAAGATTATTTGTTAAAACTATGTTCCAAAATTATTGATTATTGTTTAAAATTCAAGAATAATTTGAATGAGAAGTCGATGTTTGTAGGTGCTAAAATTGCACACTTGTCAAGATAAAGTTCTCAGCAACTAAGATGGTCTCATCATACCACCTGTCAGACATACAAATTTCCTTTGTTATGAACATTTAAAAAATCAATACCCTTTCTTTCGCCAACACAGCAACTTATTCCCTTAGTTTCCTCGAAAATATTGTGTATGGCTGTTCAAAATCTATGTCGGCAAAATTACAAAATTGCTGTCTCCTCCGCGGAAAAGGGGTTGATCAACTCATTATTAACAGTGAGAAATCAGAAAATTATGATTATCAGAACTATGTTGCCAGAATTTTGAAATATGGACCGAGTTGTTCTGTGTACAGAAGAAATTTGCTTCAGTTCAGTGAGTGATCTCCGTGTGTTCAAATCATGGAAAATTGTGGGTAGCCTCACTTACTGTAGGACCGTTTTCAATTTCCGAGCATGCCGATAGCATACCCTAAATTATAATACTATGCCAGCTCGCGCTTTAAAATCCAGCGCTCAGATTGCTTTAGACACAAAAAGACCATTGTATTATTCTCGATGTACCACGGTTGGAACATCACAGATAGTACACGCTGCTACTTACACTAAATATAGTTCACAATTTGTAATAATTCATATTCTCATTTTGAATATATTAACCCATTTTTGTGACACCGTTATGTACTTAGAATTTCTACGACATCATGACTCAAAGCAGTATGCCTGTTTAACTTACTCTTTTTTCCCTTGTTTTGAAAGCCATTTATAATTCTTAAAGGAAAAGGAAATAGCAGTAGATCCACACCGACACCTCTCCGTCCAAAACAATGATATTTAAAGAGTTGCTATTGAACGTCCCAATTTTTTATGATTAACGGATGACATGAGTCGTAAGGGAGGCGGCATTCTAAACTTCGCTAGTTTCTTCGCTACAAGGCAGTTGTGGTTGTGAGAATCACGTGCTTCAGGTGTAAGCATTACTGTGTTTGTGCTATGCTATCGGTTCGTATCAGACTTATTTCCACATTGCACAAGACGTCGTCACTAGGCCAAACGTTTCCAAATTTAAACAATCATATGCTTATTTGGCACTACCAACCTTATCAAAATATTACTTTACAGTAGTCACCAATCATGCAGTGCAAAATAAAAGCACCAAACTGAATTTCGTCATGTTTCTCTGTGAACATTACTCTCTTTGTCTTTGTCTTCACGTCTGGGTGAAACGAGCTAGGTGAATACATCCTGGATGACTGGTTACTACAATGGTTTCCAGGACGTACACGGACTCTACATAACTAGGCAGTGAACATTACAAAATGAGACTAACACAAGGACACAAGGCACCAAATCTGCAAATCTGCAAATCTGAACATTACATGGAAGTGAGACCCAAGAGAAAGGATCCAGCCAATGAGTGGGCTGTAAGCGGACTTTATAGGTCCACAAACACCAATCACCGTGACCGGTACATATGTCTCTGTCCTTACTTATGAAACAGGACGATTAAAACATTTGTTACATAAGGCTAGAAACATTTTCACGGATGACTCTAGCTTCACTACACCCCTTCCCTCGAAATCACACGATAATAGTACCAAGTGTAAAACAGATTCCGGGGAAAACTTGTTTCTTTATTATTGTGATGTTTGTCTTTTTTTATTTAACGATTGGTGTGATGACCAATTACTAATCTTGATAGTATTTCTATTTATTAATTAGTGAACCTACGTTCGTTCCAATCACGGTAGATGTTTGGTCATCCTCAGAACACCTTTGTTGGTAATGGGTACATCTGTTTTCATAGACGCACCAATTACACGCCCAATCGCTCGTCACACAGTTGGTACACCTACATTCGTGTGAAAGAAGTACAAACAAAGAAAAGTGCGATACAAGCTATTCCAAATACTCAATAACTAAATAAAATATTTTCCATTATACAAATGTTAAATTGAAGATTTAACTTTCATTGAATGAAACTTCACCGAAAGATTTAACCTCGCCAAATACTTTTGAGTTTATTAGTAATAAAGTCAATAGTGTTATTAGGGGTCATGGAGTTCAACAGATAGTGGAAAAGCTTTACAGTAATCATAATATATGTTTTGATCGTAGTGCATCGCAGGGGTCCTGATCCAAATATAGTTAACTTCACACAACTAGAGTAGTAACGTAGATGTAAGTTTTTAACGATGATTGATTTATTACATGAGTAACTGTGGCGTATTGTTTATCAATCAGCTAAGTAACGGCTTGAGAATTAAAATGCACAAAAATACAAACAACACAAGGCCAATACATATCAAACAATTAACTTACTAGGGCATGAAGAGAATAAGAGTTTTGTTAATGACAGTCATATTCTGTAAGTTATATGAACATGTACTTCTGTATATACAATGGTATATTTGTACATCTAGTTCAGTATATACAATTTAGTTCTGTATACACAATGGTATAGCAAACTTACGAACTATGGGATGAACAGTCGTAAAAGTGAAAATCGCTTTGTACAAACTTTGTGTCCGTCTCCGTGCTTTCCACGTACAAGGGGACTTTTACATGATCTGAAAAAGATCGTTTGAAAACTATGGGTGCATGGCAAATCATTTTCATCCTGAGTACTTCAGTCCCTTTAAATTAGTTGAAGGGTGAGCTGTATGGCTCTGTTGTCTGTTTGGAAGACATTTTGTGATTTGCAGTACAACCCTACGTTTACTTTCTGTGTTTAGATACAACAACGAATGTTGGACTACTTAAGATTCGGCGTGTTAATACAAAAAAGCTGGATTTTTTTCACTTTTAAGTATTCATTTTTGATACATCCTTTAAAAGGCCGATGTAAGTTTTCCGAGCGGGCTGTCTTGTTTATCGTGTTACATTATAATGGCATTTTGACAATCATCAGTGGGCTTAATCAGACAACACGATTAGAATTAATTATGGATAATTGGATCTTCATATTTTTCAAGCTTCTCAAAAGTGTTAGGCGCACTATAGCTAAATGTTACAATATTACAAGTTACTCATGAAAACAAGTGTAGAACGTAAAGAGAAAAGCAGATGAGCTTATATTTGCATATTAAATCGACATTACTTCACCATCCAATTATCCCAAATTAGTTCCAATCGTGTTAGACGTGTTTAAGTCCTGTGGAAACCAGAACTGATGTGTGTAAATTTCTGCCATTTGTAATTGCAATAAGGACATATCAAGCACTGGATGCTCGGGGAATTTTCTCCCTTTTTAAACACATAATAAGATTAAGAGTGATTTCATGGCTTTCTAGCTAGGGACTTAATATTTACCGGGGAACTGCTAGATGTTCATAATTTTGACTTGTCAATGTCAATGATCGTTAGTATCATGCTCGCGCATATGTGAATTCAAAAATAAGTACATTCATTTGATCGACATTTTTCAAATTCTCCTATGGTATGAGTATATTTTTCAGTACGATCGTTGTAGATACCGTATTTGGTAAAAAAATCCACGCCTATAGTTCTCTTTCCTGGCCTAAGTGTGGGCAAAGTTGGAATCGGGTTAACAGCTACAGGATAATAACCTTAAAATTTACCTGAACCTTCGGGGATACGTGGTCTTTGGTCGATAGAGGGTGTGTCGCATGTTAAGTCCGAACCATATTTCTCTGCCACATCAATAAACATATCACCAAATACGCATTTGTACTGATAATGGTCCAATAAACTCGGCAGTTCAACGACAGTCAGAGTAATCTTGGAAAAGAACATCATATGGAAAATCGGCCGTTTTTAAAACTGTTTCAAAAGATTTACGTGGCACCGTAGAGGTCGCCCAGTAATCTTAATGGAGGTGAAATCATTTGAGGCATCCTAACATAGCGTCCTAAATAAATCGAATTAAATTTCCAAGGTGATTAGACCATGGTATTTTCAATTTAACAACACTTGCCGATTACATGACATCAGTCAATGCAGGTCAAAGTCAAAGTGCATTTATACTTCCTTTCTGAAGATTGTCTACATTTCAAATCTGATAATTCCCGTTACTGTAATAGCTTGCTAGGGAATGAAACGATTTGTCAAATTAAAATACGAATTGAATATCAATCCGACAGTCTCGTTATTAAACAAAACAGAAAGTGCTGATGACATCGCCAGAATAATAATTTACGCTTATCATTTTGACACAGGAAATATATCTAGTTTTCAATCGGGTTCGAACTCACAACATACGGTATCCAGTCGCCTATAACGGAGAGGCAGCAGACAGAACCGCTCGGATCAATCTCCACTCTCAAAAAGAGTAATTCAATAACCGGGCTAAGTTTGTATATTTTTCTTACTGCGACCGATTCACACGTTGCATTCAAATTACTTCAACTTAACAATCACGCTATACTCTCTCACATTATTTAGAATTTCTCTCCATTACTTTCATACATTCAGAATCAATGCTTTATATTTTGGCCTACACACAAAGAATTTATTTATTTATTTACAAAACTAGACCATGTGACATACCAGGAAAGCACTAAGTATAGACGAAAAGTGTCATACCTTTAGACTGACAGTTATTGGGATGCTGTTTGCTGGATCTATTTTAGAAATATTTACGCAGGAGGAATTGGAAAACACGTCTAGCCATCTTGATGTTTTATTTGCACGCGGACACTCCGAATACATTGAACACCTACAAAACAACAATTGTGAAAAAAATGCCAAATCTGGACTATAATGTATACTTTGATACTCTAAGCATTAATATTTGTATGTCTTAAATTCGGCCATCTTTTCTTTCATGTAGAATTATCTGGCCCGTATGATAATTTTGATAGATAATCCAAATAGACAATTCTATCTACAGACGTGTGGCGTCTTCATTTTACGGTGTCGCATATCCTTTGTCGCCAGTTTGTAATGTGAATTCCCTTAAATTGAGAAATCTGGCATATTCACAAGAAGTATCCCAGATGAATGTCGACGAGCTTTGTTCTCTGAATCGCAAAGACTTTATATAAATGTCGGAGACAAATAATAGTTAATTTGAATTTTATGTAATAATATGAACATGCGGATCTTCGATGCGATTCATTCAGCCAATCAGACGCTTCAGCAACTTGCTACCAAACACTAATATAAGGACTAGGATTTCCCGCCAAAAAGTTTCTCCTTTGGTTTCCTATCACGTTTGTTGCAAGCATATTTAAAGGAGCGTTTAGTTTTCTACAGTCTGTTGTTATTTAGTTTCTACCTTTCTCATTTTGAGTTCTGCAATAAACCTTATGGGTCCATTGATACACGATTGTTGTTCCTTCTTTGTGAAGTCAGACTTAGTAACCTTGATCACAAAACCCTACATCACGATAATAAACTATCACCTTTTAGAAATTTAATTCAATGGAAACGAAATGTATAATGTCTGCTCGATTAACAATGTAGTGAAATATGAAAGCGATTTACAAGCAACGTTTTCTACGTACCAGTGGAACAGTACGACCATATATGTATCAGCAAGCAGTGTTAAAGTCGCGGGAATAAATTTCAGTGCCTCTAAAATTGTGTGTCTTGTTTATACCACTAGTAGAAAACTATGTCCACGTATCCGATTCTGCAACTTGCGATTGTTTTGTGACAATTAAATTTAACTCGAACGAACTCCTATTGTGTGACGAATGGATTAGCACTAAGGAAACTCGACGAACTTGAGACCATCAGTGAATTAATTTCAAACTTCTACAAATAATCATCCATTAAAAGTATACAGAGGCTTGTGTATGTTGTAGAGATTATTGACGAGGCCAAAGATCAATACACTGAGTATCAAATATTAGCAAGCTGTTGGATGGGTGATTAATGATAGGTAGCAACTTGTAAAAACTGCACAACACAACAATCTTTAACTGCTGAATGATAAGTGAAAAAGCAAATACTAGAGTAGATTATCCTTGCTCTATTCCTTTACCTTCTTTCCAGTGTACACCATCCACAATATGGATCTAATGACTCAAAACATGCAGTGCAGCTTTCATATTGAATGCAGTCTTCAACTTTCATCTTTAAAACCTAAATGTGAAATCGAAAGTGTGTTGGTTAATTGTCAGAGTAATTCGAAATCCTTAGCTAATAATTTATGATAACGCATTCAACAAAACTGTTATACGTTTGTTCTTCACGGGCGCCCCACATTGAAATCGATGATTTCAACTTCACAAATTGTACTATTCTAATACTTTTGGACTTCAACCAAAGGAAAGCCCTAGTAAACTCATGTATCCCTTGGGCGATCTCTTTAATGTTTATGACTGAAATTGAAAGTTGTCAGTTTATACGATTCATAATAGTCGCCGCTTGAAGACTGGTCTTTGTATTATCACTAGTCATTGAACGATATCGGAGGCAAAATAATAAAAGTTTAATGCGCGCCTGCGATTAAGCCTCTTGAAAACGTTTCTGTTTGCATTCCATTGTGAACAAGGCTTGGACATTTTGTCATCTGAGGCTGCTCGCTACCTTAAGTTTCACCTCCTAAAATTCTCACCTCTTTGGCTGTTGGCACATAAACGTGTCTATGAGCTGGATCAAACTCCATATCTGACAAAATATTACCACCACCCACAGCAGCGGATATTTCTTCATATATATTTGACTGAGTACTCGACTTTATATGTGCCTGGAAAATTCAAACTTTTCATTTCAATCCAGTAAAGACAACGCTTTAGGCGAGAAATTCCATGTAGATATGGAATCAAGCATTTGCGATTATTAAACACTCTCCGAAATCGGACCGTAGATGATGACTTCCTACCGGAATAATTACCTCCTCCCCGGTAGAGTGTCATGACTCAACTTTGCATAGATTGTGCATACCAATACAATCTATGCAAAGTTGAGTCATGTGGCTACAAACGTTGTACATCGTAAAATTTACCCAATAATTGACCCAATAAATCATCACGATAGGTTTCATCCTATAATGCCGTTTATTTCCGACTAGGCTACATTTATCTGGAAGATAGCGATGCAGGGGTCTCGAAGTGATCATGTTACAATGCACTTACCAGGTATCGAACTCACCATCCTTTGTTAGGGAGTGTTTGCCCTAACCAACACATGGAATCTTCTATTATCTTGAATTGAGGAATTAAGTTCCTTATAATTATCTGTTTTTGAAAACTTAGAAAGAAGACTATTGTAAACAGTGAATTAACGTTTCTTTCAATCGAAAGATACGCGTCCATCGTTCAACCCGTCGCTTACCTTCATCAAGCGTCCATCGTCTGTCCCAAGGAATGCAACTGTATGTCTTTCAATGATAGTAACTGCTGTTGACATAACCAGCGCATCAATGTGTCCTACCACTACATCAAAGGTCTCAGGTGAATCGTCATTTGCATATTGGTAAAAACCAGATGCGCTGCAATCATGCTGTTCAGTATACTGAAAGAGGTCAAACTCGCAATATTAGCTGCAGAAGCGTATCAGCGTATCAGATTATACTATTAACGTTGATTCGACATACTCGCCGTTTAAATGTGCATTGACAGTAGAGTTACATGTATTCAGAAAGAAAGTTGAAAGAGATTTCGATCAGAGCGTTATAGGCCAGTGGTAATCACCTACTTAATATCTAACATCAACATTAGCAACATTCGACTTAGAATCCCGAAAAAATTACAGAGTGCTGCCATCATTTTAACCGGCACTCAATTCATCAACAATCACTTGTTTGCCTGAATTGTTCCGTGTTTCCTTAAAAATTACACTATTTTCTTCAATGTAGTCCAATCTACAATCTTTTGTCATGTACGCTCAAAAACTTCGGAATCCCTAATAATGTGGTGTGTACATTTTTACTTATTATGAAAATCGCGGCCTATTTAACTTCCAGTAGAGCTATGTGTTCGGCTAAATCGTGCACTTATATCTTCTGATGTCAGTGTTAATTCATTTATCTGTAAAACTTACCGGAACACTGACGCTACAAGATCCTTCGAGATAACGGACGGTCAAAGGTGATTGATATCCTCCGTAATTTTCCACACATGTTTTCACGGCTTCTGAGAACGCTGTTGAGATGTTTTCCATCTTATACATACAAAGCACAGATAAATACTCCTGATTCGTATACACCGTGAATAGAATCTTTTCTTCATCATCGAGTGATAGTTCATTGACTAAATCCGATCCTGGTCTTGAAAGATAAGCAGCCTGTATGACATATCCGTCATCGTTGGTGCATTTTAATCTTATTTCAGTAAACGAATTGTAATAGCTCCAACTTCTGTAGTGGCAAACTCGAGCAATTTTTGACACGCGTTCGGAATTAGGATTTAACGGGTCTAATTGTTGTGTATTGACAAAGTAAGTAAAGTGTCTGTACGGAAATGCGAACAAATATTTGATTGTAAAGTCATGGTGAACTCCAAACCGTGCAATATTTATTTCTGTTTGAAAATCGACCGATCTAAATAAATTTGAACCGTCAAGTTGCCTCCCACTGACAAAGGGTCGACCAATCCCAATTCCCGTACTGGTTGTTCCGACGTAAAGCATCTGTTCGCCATCATAGCCAGGTGCGACTATGCCTACAGTGGAATCATTGGCAGTTTGTGCTACAACATATGTATCTGAGGATTCTAAGAACGACAGGTCTTCTGGACGACGATGTTCACAAAAACCTGTGTAGCTTCCACACACCACTAAATTGTCCGTAACAGAATTGATGGCAAGAATCTTGTTATGGTTATCGCTCGCACCATACATTGGCGCCGTTGATTGGTTATAGACCAACTTTAAGTCACTGTTCAGTTTGTAGACATTGTTCACACCGCCAACATAAACATTGCCATTAATATGAATAGCCATATTCTCAAATCCCTTTGAATGGATATCCGTGAAGTTGCCAACCTTGTACTGGTCAACACAGTGACTTGGATAGACAACCATTAGTAGTACAAACAGTGTCGTAGAGGCCCTCATGATGGATTACGTATCAGCTAAGGAGTCTGTGGAGGGGGAAACATTGTTGTACATGTAATAAGGTAAGTATTCTCTCGGGTATTGGCAGTAACGCTTTCGTGTTGCAATATTTTGTATCTACAGAGGTTTCTACTGGTAGAAATCTATCGTACTGGGTGTAACTAACCTTACAACTTTTCATTCTTTATTAAGCCTAACAGCGGTATTCGAATTTGCATAACACGGCCAACAACGTTAACAGTCATGATCGACTATCAAACAAATCATAGCACTAAAATATTGGGAGATGGCCCCTTCAGTCCAGCAACCAAGAGTAGGACCGATCGACCTTGAGTCAAGGTCAAAGCACTACCCGACCTTGAGTCAAGGTCAAAGCACTACCCAGAGTGTAGATCAATCCTGCGAGGCCGAAAGTTTGGGAACAGAGCAGAATTTCCGAGAACTGGGGTCAGAATGGATTTCCAGGTCTCAATGAAGGAAGAATGGCTGGGACAAAACCCCATCCCCGCCATCAAAGAGAGCGGGAAAGTGTTGAATTGGATAGGAAGGGAAATTGAATTGACTGGAGACGGGGGAAGGCAAGAAGTGACTGCAGACAAGGGTATCTCACGGCCCAAGGGATCATAAGTTAATGTGATGCGGCTTGGGAAAAGTTGGGTCCTGGGGAACTGATAAACTTAGCAAGCCACATGTGCCAAGGTGGAGAACGTGAAGTTACGAAGATTAAGTCGACCACTAGTAAATCTGCAGCACACTTGCTTGACCTCGGAAGTTTAGGCTAGTATTCAGGACGCGTGTCCCTACTTCTCATTTTGGATTTATGATCGGCTGTCGCTGCTGTGTAAAAGCTGTGAAAGGTAGTCCCTACCTCAAAAATAAAAGATTTAAACTCTTGCTTAAACTTTCATCAAACAAAATTGCAACCTTTCTCTTTCAAATCAAAAATAGGAAATCGGAAGTCACTTTACAAATTTTTTGGAGAAAAAAATTACCCAATATTTACCGTTATTTGAAATTCAAATTGGCAACCATCCTTATGTTTTCTCCATAGGAGAAAACAAAATTCCCGATTTTCACAAAAAATTAACCAGTGAAAACTTTCTCTACTCCATAAGCTTCAAAATGAGTCCCTAAGAATGGTAGGCCAAATGAATATGGTACAAGTTTGAGAGTCCTTAATTTGATTAAGATTTCGTCTTGAATTGAAGTAGCGTAAATGGATGTTATGACCGATCATTGTGGAAAAATCTTAGAATTAAAGCTTAACTGTTGTGCGAAATGACTAAAATTATAATAAGCAAGGCTTCAAGCCTTGCTTATTATAATTTTAGTTAAGCATCTTTAGCATAAATACATTACCTTTTAAAATCTAAGCCCGGCCGTGAGGCGCAGATCATGTCAATCGCAAGACTAGTACACTCTCAAACAAAATCACTCCGAGTGTACATGGTTTTCTATGATGGTTTTGTAAAGTGTAACAAACCAGGAAGCAGGAAATAGCAATTGCATAAATATGTGAACGGTGCCGTTATTAACGGAGGTCATAATGTCATACATGATTGTTTGTACCAGCAAGTCTGCGAGTCTTTTACGTATGAGAAGTCTCAGTACAGGCGTGTTGCTATTGGTGAGTTTGCTATCGATAAGGAACTATATTTGCTGACGCCTACCTAATGGTCCTCAATCATTCTTCCGGAAACAAAAATGGTGACTGCAATGATGTCTCCCTTAATAAAAATGTCCGGACATGCCGTATGGTATGTAATTAACTTTTTCACATTATAACATATATAGCATTCATAAGAGTGTTTGCGATTTGCTTTGTGACCATCCATGATAAACCATCAATCATGATAAACCATCAATCAACTCGGCGAAGTGTCAATAATAAACAAAATTTAGGTGCGTGCTACATTACTATCAACTCCAGTACGGTTACATGACTAAATTTGGCCTTCTACCAAGCACGGCAGATAGATCCTGAAGTTCTTGCTTATAAGAATCTAATAGATGTCCCCTCTTACACAAACGTATCATTTCTAATAAAACAATTGTATGATTTGGACAAAAAGAACATTTCCCCCTGATTCAAAATAGGCCAAAAGACGAGTTCTCTCTTCAACTTGCTAAATGTTGACGTTGGTGTCAAACCGTAACCTTTTCCTTGGCAACTTGTCAGACTCTCTTTATTTCGCAAACTAAGGGGTCTTTCGAGGCTGCTTTGTGAAGGGACTTTGCGGCAGATACGTTTAGTTGGCCACTCGTTATGTAAAATATTTAGGTACTTTACGAGTGTCAACTACATACCTATGAGTACAGGCAGACTGATTGGAATTATGTGTGTAGATATTTTGATGTTGGGAAAGAATTCTCTCTTATTGGCATTTTGAATTTGCAGAATTAGAGCAGCTACATGCGGTGGCTAAATAATGACTTAAAGCGCTCACTAGATGCAATCACAAGCGGGGTCCGTGCTTTAGGGGTCCTCGAATCCAATGTTACAAACACAATTCTTAGTGTCCAGGGAATTGGTGTGTGGTGTAGCTTATTTCGATTATTATGAACGGGTTCGCATTGCCATCATATGTTAGAGTTTCGCCCGAGAAAGAATGCATACGTGTGATTGTGTGTGGAAATGTTGGAAACCCTCCAGCGATAAAACATTGAACAATATATTCAAACCGCCAATTTTTACTTCGAGCAAGTTCAGATCGCAATATTTCCAAATATTCAATGTTCGTTTAAGAGTGGGGTGGGGTTTAGGTATTACGCTATGCGTTCTGTCCCAAATAATAGCATTGACAATATGGAGAACGGTATTCTAAGTTGTTCGGCTCCAATGACGCAGCATAACGGCCACACTGCGAAACTACATTGATGCAATATAATGAAGTCCTGTGAAAAGTTGTCCATTGTCCTCTCTGTGTCTAAGCACACAAATCCACTTTTCTACTACAAATACTTAGACTACCAGATAGCAGGTTCCACTAAGTTTTGTTTTTCATTCAATAGTCTCTATATATGCACTGATTCTGATAAAGATTCTTTAACCAATTTCAACATTTCGCTTTAATCATGTTCATTCATCCAACGACGACTGCAACGATAAAAATAGAAACGAGAAGCGAAAGGAGACTTAATAAATTCTTCTCATAAATAACACATTAAAACCCGCACTCGTTGCGCCATCTTTGCTGTTCAGAGTTAGTGGAGCAGGAATAAATGACAATGTTTAACTGACATTAAGTCGTCAACAGATACTCTGTAAGGCTTCATTGCGAATTGACAAAGTCTGAAACTTACAAAGTACTTTTATTCCGTTACAGTATGGCAATACAAATTTCACGCTGAGTCCAAGCCATCCAGTCATAACAACATGACATTGATTAAAACGCATCCTCTTTGAAATACGTTATCTACCTTGATGCGAGTGTTGACATATTCAAAGCCTGAAAAAGTAATATGTTAATGGTTGTTCACAATAAATTTAGCACATAAGAAAGCGGGTTCGTAAACAAAACATGCAAGCGATTAATATGTAGATTAATTTGGATCGAGTTGCATTGAATTGATCTCTATTTGTCTAGTCATATTACGAGGTTATAACGAAAATACCGCAAAGGATGTTATTATTGTACATCTTACATTCGTGACTGGGGCATCAAATGGACAGAGTAATGACCGCTTTCGTACAATGTCAACAATTTTTCTTCCGATTTATAGCGCAAGTGTGGAACGCTATCTCGGACGCGCTTCTGCAAGTTCTCGATAGTGTGTGTGTGTGCACTACACACGTACACACAGATCGCGCGAGACATGTTCTGGCACTCGTCCCATGAGTCCCTTGAAACCGTACAACAGTGAACGCGCAGATACAGCTGCAGGGGATGGGGCGCCTTGTAACCGTACGTGTTGCGGAACGGGCGTTCCGTACGGCTTTTTTAGCACACGCAAAACTCTGTTGTTCTCAATGGTAGATGTATAATAACACAGAGTAATGGTATGTCTTTGAATGATCAAAGTATGAGTAGTATAGAAGTTTGAACCTTACATTTCTGATTCGCGAGTAGCATTTAATACATTAGTTTAAAATTTACAAGAACGACATTAAAAACTAAAGGTACAACAAAATAAGAATGTCCATACGAGTTATACGATATAACCCAGTATTAAATGTAACCTTTATTTTAAACAGAGTATATGTCAATTCCTGGTATCGATTACAATTGAGAACTATATGTCAAATCCTGGAGGTTAATTAAATACAAAAAATTAAATCGCAAAAAACAAATTGAAATACGCAAGAGTTGCCTTATGCCTAATGTCTGTCTTCTTCTGTCTCTCCAATAAAATATTCTCTATCTTCTTCTGTCTCTCCGATAAAATATTCTTTTTAGTATAAGTGAGCCGATAAAATACTAAAAGATGCAATACATGCCGAATGGAGAAATGAAATTGACGATAACAACACGTGCGATAAAAAGCCAAAAACCAAGATCGTTACAAAATAACGATGTAATGTGCAACTACTGACTCTCGAATAGATCACTTATTGATTTCAGAAGTCTATATCTCTTTCTTTCGTGAATATTACTATATGTCTTTTGTATGTTTGCTCTACTTATTAATTTTCTGCTATTTTTTTACCTGATTTAGTAAAGATTATATTTAGATATTATGATCATGGGTGGGTATGATTGTTGATTTTATTATTTGTATTGTTTGGCACATAAACGTCGTCAAAAATACGTATGATTACGTATTTGTTTCATGGCAACACAGAGCAAAACTCGTAAGAATGGAAATCGTGCAAAACTCGATTATTTAATTTCTTGAATGGAGAAATGAAATTGACGATAACAACACGTGCGATAAAAAGCCAAAATCCAAGATCGTTACAAAATAACGATGTAATGTGCAACTATGTAATGTGCAACTATGTCTTTTGTATGTTTGCTCTACTTATTAATTTTCTGCTATTTTTTTACCTGATTTAGTAAAGATTATATTTAGATATTATGATCATGGGTGGGTATGATTGTTGATTTTATTATTTGTATTGTTTGGCACATAAACGTCGTCAAAAATACGTATGATTACGTATTTGTTTCATGGCAACACAGAGCAAAACTCGTAAGAATGGAAATCGTGCAAAACTCGATTATTTAATTTCTTGAATTTTACTGGCTATTTTACCTATTTCACTGGAATGTTTTTGGAATTAAAAATAACCTTTAGTATACGTATGAGACGTATAAGCATGTAAACTCGTTTAATAATGACTTTTGGTTCCTATAAATCGAGGAATAATTATAATGTCATACATTGTCGTTTGCCTGACAAAAATCGTAATCGTACGTGCTTTCACAAACTTGTTGCAATTAACCAAAATCGATACAAACGGTATTATCGTGATATTCGAAGTTCAATAACGTTGAAATATAGACGTATAGAATATAGACGAAATATAGACGTATAGAATATAGACGAAATATAGACGTATAGAAAATAAGTAGGCAGTTCGACCAGTCGTAATCTTCAGATGATGCATTAAAAGTATCAAAGTACGTAACTCATAAGCTACATTCATCGGGGTAATACCGCTTTCAAATCAATAACTAATTGTTGGAAATGTGACTGAAAAGAAACTGTTAAAGAGATTAATGAAGAATTATAATGTTTAAATCTCATGAAAAATTATAATGAAAACAAATTTTTCGTATGGCAAAAATTGTGATAAGATCCTAGTTTTAATACTGTACATGACGTTGAAAGCTCGATACATAGACATATCTACAGGTTGCATATGATGGTTAAAGTCAGTGATACTGTAAGTATTTCCTGCAACAACTCGATTATTTAGGTTCTTAAATGTTCTGCTATTTTGCCTTTTTCACTGTATTCTTTTTTTTGAATTAAAAATAACCTTTAGTATGAGACGTATAAGCATGTAAACTCGTTTAATAATGACTTTTGTTTTCTATAAATCGAGGAAAAACTATAATGTCATAAATTGTCGTTCGCCTGACACAAATCGTAATCGTACGTGCTTTCACAAACTTGTTGCATTTAACCAAAATCGATAGCAAGATGTCATTAGATTCAAGAAAGTGCTCTATGCGACAAATGGTGTTATCGTGATATTCGAAGTTAGGTAACGTTGAAATATTGACGTATAGAATATAGACGAAATATAGACGTATAGAAAATAAGTGGGCAGTTCGACCAGTCGTAATCTTCAGATGATGCATTAAAAGTATCAAAGTACGTAACCCATAAGCTACATTCATCGGGGTAATACCGCTTTCAAATCAATAACTCGTAATTGTTGGAAATGTGACTAAAAATTAATGAAGATTAATGAAGAATTATAATGTTTAAATCTCAGGAAAAATTATAATGAAAGCAAATTTTTCGTATGGCAAAAAATTTTGATCCTAGTTTTAATACTGAACATGACGTTGAAAGCTCGATACATAGACATATCTACAGGTTGTATATGATGGTGTAAAGTCAGTAAGACTGTAAACAAATTTTATCGTTACACATGTACGAAGTCGAATCATTATGAACTAGAATTACTTTTTGGAATAGCGTATGGCATTATTTTTTTCTTATTAACGGCTCGTCACTAGGGTTTCATACTGCGAGGGATTGTCTTGGATTTGCTATGGTTGATACACTGAATGACTTTCTGTTTCCGTTTCTCCCTGCCTTCTCGGCTGTTGTTCTGATTGCAGTGTGGCGTACTCTGACAGTGGCCCTGGCTGTAATGTTTGGTACTCCGAATGTGATTGCAAAGAAGGATCTCCAGGCAATCGTTGCTTGTCGTTAACTAGTGACGTATATGTGGGTTCAGACACCGGATGCAGGTCTTGGTAATCAGCTTCTTTGTCAGACATTTGAGGGAGACTTTCATAGTGCACTAGAGGCTTTACATACAGTGATTCGTACTTGCTGGGTATCTGCTCATATGGGTTTTCCGCCATGGAAGTAATAAGCTGGTCCAGTGTTGCTGCATGGCCTGCTTTTTTGCAGTGCTCATCCCTTTCCAAGGCTGTTAGTATCTGTAAAGTTAAATTTAAATCTTAAAAAAATGCACCAAGCAGCCGACGACGACGAAAATTTTCAGCAGAGAATCTTATGAATTTAAACAGATTGTTTCAGGTGTTTGAATCTAAATGAAAATTTGGAGAAATGAAAGCTGTTGCAAAAGGGGTCACACTACAAACCCCGGGCCCTCCAAACAATTCGTTTCTCCCTCTTAAAGCAACTCAAATACAGAATCTCTCCAACAGTCACTTCCCGGTAGAAAGCTCCATGTCACAGACTCCCCTTTTGCATGACTTTCCCTTTTATCTTCGCGCTATTTTCTTGTTGTTAATAAGGTCATTGGTACACATTTACTTATCTGATATTCTTTGTAATGCTGTCATTAACATCATATGTTTTGTCATGACAATAAAGTACATAACTTTCATAACTTTCCACCGTAAAACCCGATCGTTTACACCGTACAACATCATATCTCTCTTTGTACATCTTCTGGACGTCTCTAAAGTGCCCTACGATAAAAAGAAATAATTCTTCTCCGCCTCGTGACAGAGAGAGCCAAATAACCGACAGCCTATCATCACGTTCAACATTCTTTAATTTAGTTGTGTTTTTGAAGTTCCAGGACTTATTGAGAAATATAAAATGAGAATGGTCATTATAAAGGTGACAAAAAGAGAAATAATAGATTTCCCTATAAAAAGCACAAATGATTGAGAATCGCGTCTGATTTTTACTATGAAAATTTCTAACTTGCATATAAAATTCAGAACTCTTCGAACTGGAATAAATGACCGATACCTCATCTTTGAATCCGATGACGAAGTAGAAAAGCTCGTCCAGAGCAAACATCCTGTCAAACGAGTTGCTAAGATCCTGAAACAGGAATCCAAATATTAAAATGATAACACATAAATAAATATGAAAGCTTGACGTTATTCTAAAATCTATTCTTCCATATTCACATGAAAACGTAAATAATTTACCTTCATCATTTACATTATTTTGGATTATTCATTACAACGATTAGTCTTGATGCTAAGATACTCGATTAGATCTATGGTCAAATCGAGGAAGTTAAAGATGTATTGCATTGGAAAGTGAATGTGAATACGATCCTAAGCACCCACATTAAGAATCGAGTTGTTTATTATTTGCTTTTCTATCGCTACACAGATGTACATATGCCCCGTCGGCTTGCGTACTATATAATATCGTATACCTGGTACGTTTCATCAAGGTAATTCTTCAGTTCCGCATCACTAACACGGGGCAGAGATTTCACTTCTTCGAAGTATCTTCGCAGTTGTCCGCGGAAGTTTTCGATGTTATCAATGTACCGGTCAGCAAATGACGTTTCCTTGAAAAAGAAAAAGCTACTATATTCTTCGAAATATTCTGATATTGAGATGATTGAATAAAACAAAGAAAACCCCAAAAGTTCACTATCAATGCTAAGGAGGAAGGTTGTATGCGCTCGTAAAATCTGTAGGAAACTTCACGTTGCTTTCATTAGTTAACGAAATAGTTTGTGCTCGGAAACGAATACACATCGTCTCAAAAATGGAAACATACATTCCCTTCGAAAGCCATCATCAAATGTACATGTATATACATGAAATTATCATGTTTGGACCCAGCAGGGTGTAAATCCTACTCTGGTACTTTGCAGAAGTACCATGCAAACGTCTCTGAGACACAAATGAATTATTTAAACAAAATTAAAATGATATTCGACGATGTGGAAGCATTAACACTTTTTCTTACTACGAGGAAAAACGAACTACCTTTGCATCTGTGCAGATTTCAACAAAAGCCTTTGAAATGGTGTCAAGTTCCCTGGCGACATCTTCGGAGATACTGATGTTGAAGATACTATCTGGACGCTTTATCATCTTGGCAAATAGTCTCAAATGTAGACTGAAATAAAAGATAACATAATTATTACACCCCTTGATTATGAAAGTGGAATTTCGTGTATGACACATTAAGAAAGGCTTTATATGAAGGCACTGAATTCTATTGGACATGTGTTATTACATGCGACAACGTATGCTGCCTTTGAAAATAATTGCATGCATCATATTACATGATTCTAATAGTTTATGACAATTTGAAAGCAACTCGAAAAATCATGGCTCTACTATACCGTGCAACAACCTATCAAAACAAACGTTCTTACAATTTATGCACTCTGGGCGGGATAAAAAAGTTCCCATATCACAAACTTTAAGGTAACGCATAAAAACAGAATCCAAAGAATCACCTTTACCTGTCACATTTCCATATCCAAGCAACATCTCTATCGTCAATGTTATGATCCACAATAAGAGATTCAAAAAAGTCAAACATGTACTTGATGGGCTTTGGAAACGAAGGGTGTTGTTGTTTTCCCACCGTTAAACATTCCTTGAAGACTGTGTCAACGCTTTCCTGCACTCTTTTCTTCGGGTGGGTATCAAGGACGTTAGAAAAAACAATTTAAAAGCAAATCACAAATTTCTTATATTTTATATCAAATATTAGATTGCTTTAAGTGAAGGTTCCGTTCGCCTTCAGAAAAGATCAATTGTGGGGATTCGCGTGTTTTGGTGTCATGTACAGCTATTTTTCGCACACCTTAACAGCCAACAATCAAGTGCAGGTTATGCGAAAGTGTTACTTTGTCTTTTGGTCTGCCCTTCTGCCGGTTTTTTTACTTTAAAAGGGTTTATAACATTCAAAAAAATTATCATAATGAATGGGTAAATTCTTAATAAGATGTAAATGGACAGAAATTACCTTAATTTCCTTTCCAGTGTCGTCGTTATGTTGACTTCCAAGCGCTTTATACATCGTAAAGATTGAGTCACCCATGCACAGCTAGTAAGTACAACATATACCGTTAAAAAGACAATACTTTCTGTATGTTAACATTCATCAAACAAATATAATATAAAATAATATATTAATCAAATATTTTTCAAGTTAACGATCGTTTTCTGTACATTGCTCAAGAGAACTCCTGTCGGGTTATGTTAATACGTGGAAACGTAATTTGCACCGACGTGTTTGAATTCTGCCTGCAAATGTTTTATTGGAAATAATTTTTTGTTATTTCTAATGAAGAGAACCGACTCCAACGTTTACCGTTAAACAATTGAATGCAATTACTGTCAGTTTTACTAATTCCATTTTATAGAATTTGACAGATAATTATAGCATACCTTGACAAAAGTGTACAGTGTCATTGCAAACCAATTTGTCAATATCTTCTCCAATATAGAATCGTTCCTGTTAAAAAAACCAGACGTTTATCGGTAGAAATATGTTATGTTTATGACAAACATTCACAATAGAATGGCGTAGGGCATGATCAAGCACATTAATCTTCATGAGAACGTTCCCTATCGTTGCAGTAGTACAATCACGAGCTTACTTATTAACTCTGTCCTCGCAGGAGGGTGCATTTAGTGTACACTTGGCGTTTTTGCCGAAGAAGAACATGAAATCATCGTACCGTTTCAGCATTGACTTCGCCTTCTTCGTCCGGTGGGCCTTTACGGCAACCTCAGCCATTAAGTTTTTCAACAACCTATATTCATGGATAAATCGCTTTTAAGCCTTTACTATGGATTACGTACATTTAGTGTCAAAACAGATTGACATTACTATCATCATTTAGTGTCTGTGACGTATTGCATAAAGTGAAACATATTCAAATCGAGCAAGTTCTATGTTACGCTTTGTACATGTAACAGATAGGTATTTATTATCACCGGCAACCCTTTGTAAGTGTTATATTCTTTAAAGGTCATGAAACAACCGATGATGCAATTGAAATGATATAATAAATCATAGAAGAGAACTTTTCTGTTCTTCAATAGAAAGAAATATCCAATTTTCAGCAACCCAGGCCATCATAGAGCGGACGCATTTTCATTATCAAGGATTGAGAAATGATTCCCTAGCTTTATGCTGTACTGTGCCATAATTGGTCTACATCAACATGACTAGATGTTTTATACAAATGTGTGATTTTGAATTCCAATCTAGCATATCAGTAGTAAGACCATTGATATAAATTTACCAACATGATCACTTACTCCGTCATATAAAGCATATGCCTCTCTCTATGAAGAATTATTGTAAGGAGACAACCGACTGTGGCTCTGAAAGCAAAACATCAGAAGGAACAGTGGCGTTAATGACAATACCAGTGACGTGTATATGGAAAAGAACAATAGGGCCTGTTCGCCAAGATGTGCAACTTACTTATGATCTGCGGTCATCTTCTTCTGATCTTCAAGGGTGCGTATTAACACAAGACAGAAAGATTCACGGACAAGCATAGTGGAGAATTTTTCCAAACTCTTCATACGATCTGCATTACTCTGGAAAACGCAAGAAGGGCATAGGACTGAAATAGGTCTGTTGAGATTTAGACGAATTCGCTACTGTGTGCTATACCATTCGAACAGACACGGCAAAGCGAACTTGCTTGGTTTGACTAGATACGTAAAATCTACGAAAACATAAGAATTTGCACAAAATAACGGAATTTATGTCCGAGTTATCCGTGTAGCGGAGGTATTGCCGAGGCGCTACCGAAGTTTGCGATATATGGGGACATAAATCCCGGTATTTTGTGTCAAAACTATTGGACTCCACGTCCTTCGATACCGAAATTTACTGTACGACAAAACTCCATAAAGTACAGACGCAGGTACATAAATTGAAATGTATGTAACATAACAGTAATAGTAATTTTGAAAAGTTATTATGTAGTGGAGAAGCGCAATCAGGGAACGACAGTTGAATTCTCCTTCAAGCAGTTAACGAAAACTTTACTTTGATTAGCAAATGTTTCCGAATTTTAATATTTCATGAGCTTGCTTTACAGTCAATACTTACTTAGATGACCAATTACCATTACTGACATTATGATGTAATTGTAAACGTCACCGGTACCTTACGTGGAATTGGGGAAACATTGAAGTTTATTTAAAGTTTCATGTGAATACAAAGACACTTACTGGTAAATGTTTATTCAACACTGGGTTATCAGCTTGTCCGTCACATATCATGTTAGCGGTGTAATTGAAAAAGTCTAAGAATGGAAGAACCATAGCTGTAATAAAGCATATCGAACGGTATTTTAATTGTACACAACCGTATTACATGTAGAAGCCAAGTTTTTGTACACTAATATCACCAATCTATTTCATTATATATAAGTCCAAAAAAAATATTTTTTCTGCTGTTATTAAACCTGTAGGTGCTTTCATAAAAGTGACCAACTTCGATATGGTTGACGGTAACTTGGGATTAAGCGATTGCAAATTGATAACATAACGTTAGGTTTATTTTATTTTCACTTTTATTTTTCATACAGCAGCGAGACAACATGAAGTAAAATAATGCATTGACTCACCTTGTCGTTTCCTATTGTCCATTTCCATCATTTCAAGCCTGTTTTCAGCTTTACCTATTCCACTGCCAAACGTTTTGTTCCGTAGGTAACATAATGCAATTGTCATGATAATAACGATGACAAGCGATATGGCAAGGGCAGCTGCAAGACCTACATTAACCCCTAATATTGTGTGCATTTCCACTGTTGTGTATTTCAAGTAGCCAACGAAGAAGCGTAAATTCCCAACTTCGATCTAGGAAGGAAAATATAAATTTGTAAATTATACGATACATCAGCATTCAGCGTGATTTGGGGAGTACTTATTTTGTTTTTCAAGAATCTCAGAATGGCAAAGTAATAGCACCTCTTTAATCACAGATTATATACTTACCATGGCCTTTGAACTTTGAGATCAGAGTCACTTATCTATCGATTGAAATAAGTTAGCTCTTAGGAGTCTTGCTTCCCCTCCTTTACTACTCAAACTTGTACTACTATAACTGTGACTCTGACTATGATCACTAAATCTTCATAGCTGCCGTTGCATAAAGAAATATTCGTACTTACTCTGACCTCAGGAAGGCCGTTTTCCGTTGGGTTCCCCGTGTCGTTTAATCCCCTTGGAAGGCTCTCTGGAGGAACACAATTCAGTTGAATGTCTGATAGGCTAACCACTTTGCACTCGTCTTTTCCAATGGTCACAGATACTTCTCTTGCCACGGAAGCTAGGTTCAAGTTTTCCCCCTCAATGAAAGAGAAATTCATGGGCATGATGTTGATTTTGGTAAACTAGCATTCTGGTTAGATATTCACGGAATTCCTGCACGATGGTTCCCGTGTTTTAGTAGAATCTGAAGCTTTGCAGCCATTTGAAATATGCCAAGAGATAATTTGCATAAGGGATAATAGCTTGACCTATTTAGCGATATTAAGTGTAAGAATTTCTTAAGCGTCTTGTAACATTTTCTGTATTTAGGTGGCAAATAATATCTCCAACGATATGGGATTCTGGTTAGTGTTTCCATACAAATAACGAAATAACGAAGTTATCATTGGGATTTAATTGATGTTCATTTATGTTAGTTACCTCAATGACCAACTGTCCTCCAATGTAGTCTCTAACGTTACCTTCTTCAGTAAACATGTAGTAGACAGGATCATCTTTAAATTTGAAGTCCAAATCCGGTTGCAAAACAACTGCATCCATGATGAAGCCTACTAAGACTTGTCTGTCCACTTTTACTCTTGATAACTCAACGGGCGGTGATATGCAAACCATATTGTTAAATGAGTGCACCAAACACGGCTCCTGTGTTTAAAAGTTTCATAAGATATCGTTTTAGAGCATCCGCAATATTATACACATGAAAAGGAACTGTTTATTTAAGAACTACCCACTAAAAATCAACCTGTAAATATTGTGGCCATTTAATGTGTTATGATATATTTGACTAAAATGTCAAACTGTAAATATTAAGGCCATTTAAAGTGTTACGATATATTTGACTAAACTGTAAAACTGTAAATATTGCGGCCATTTAAAATGCTTCGATAAATTTGATTAGAAATACAGCGTAGGAGTTTTTTCTCTTTCTATTCACATTTGTCTAGTATGAATATTTCACGCATGTCAAATTGAACAAATAATGACACTGTACTCACAGAAATGAACAGCTTTCCAGTGTTGACAAACATTTTGGGCTTCTGTATCGATGTGAAGTATTGACCAGTGACATTGATCTCACGTCCACCACTGTATTTCATATGTACATGGAACAAATGTTAAAATAGAACGACGAAGAAGTAACATGTTAACCACTCCATGTAATTCCACCTTTCTGACAGTATTGTACTTTTTTCCTTCTTGAAAAGACTCGAATAAAAACATTATAAATACAAACCAGATATGAACTGAATATGCTCACGTGTTTTACAACAGGTTCATTGATAGTAGTACGCTTCACAGAACAATGAGATATATGTTATCACTATATGTAGCCGGTTTTTTCAACTTCGCACAGTACTCTCAGAGTTTAATCACTAATTACAAACCTTTATTTAATATGCAAATGAGCTGTTGATTAACTTGACATTGCTCAATGCTTTATGGGACAATTAGATAGCCATCAGATCAACATTTGTAGCACGTTTTATTTAATCTAATGCTGTAATTTTAGAGTAATGTCACTACTTACAAAGTTCATTAAATATGCAAATAAACCCTAAATTAAATCGACACTGTTTAATGATTTATAGCAAAATTAAATGTTTATCAAATCAATATCTGTAGCAAGTTTCACAAAAGTTTGATGCCGAAATTTCAGAGTTATATACCTAATTACAAAGTTTATTAAATATGCAAATGAACGCTTAATTTACCTTACACTACTTAATGCTTTACAACAAAGTTAGATATCTGTCGTATCAGTATGTGCAGCAGTTTTCATCACATTTGATGCAGTTATTTTGGAGTTATATGACTAATTATACGAATTCATGAAATATGCAAATGAGCTAATTATTAACTTGACACTGCTCAATGCTTCTCAGTACAATTGGATATTTATCAGATCAACATCTGTAGCAAGTTTCATCAAATTTAACGCTGTAATTTTGGAGTAATATCACTAATTACAAAGTTCATTAAATATGCAAATGAAGCCTTAATTAACTTCACACAACTAAATGCTCTACACCACAATTAGATATCTGTCGGATCAGTGTCTGCAGCAGATTTTATCATATTTGGTGCAGTTATTTCGGAGTTTTATCACTAATTACAAAACTTCATAAAATATGTAAATGACCTATTTGTTAACTTGACACTGCCAAATGCTTCTCAGTACAATTAAATATTTATCAAAACAATATCTGTACTCAATTTCACTGACTTGGGTGCCGTAATTTCAGAGATATGTACCTAATTACAAAGTTCATTAAATATGCAAATGAACTCTTCATTAATTTTACACTACTAAATGCTTTACACTACAGTTAGATATAAGTCGGATCAGTATCTGCAGCAGATTTCATCACATTTGGTGAAGTTATATCGGAGTTATATGACTAATTACAAACCTTCATAAAATATGCAAATGAGCTATTTTTAACTCGACACTGCCTAATGCTTCTAAGTATAATTAGATATATATCAGATCAATACTTGTTGCAAGTATTATCAAGTTTGGTGCAGGAATTTCAGAGTTATCTCACGAATAACAAAAGTTCATTAAATATTTAAATTAGAAGATAATTGACATAACACTCACAGTATCATCATAATATTCTGAGACTGTCATCTGTGAAAAATTTCATGAAATTTGGTGCAGTATTTCTTGATATATGTCCACACTGTCATTAACGTCTCCATAGGGAAACCATTGTACGGAAAAAAACAATATTGCATAGCTTCATTAATATGCAAGCCACACTATCCAAAATCTAATCAGTTCTTGCAAGTAGTATATGGTACCTGTGTACCAAATCTGATTTGAATCCGTTCAGGCGTTTTTGAGTTATCGTGTAAACAGACAGACAGACACACACACACTAACACACACACACACACACACGGACAGACAGACAGACATTGCTATGACATTAGCCCACGTGTTTACACACGTGAGCTAAAAATAGAACGACGATGGACTAATTCTGGATACATAAATGTGAATGTACCATATTTTACTACTATTTATTGTTTATGCCTTTTAAAGAATCATAAAACAGCATCAAGGTTGTTTCAGTTTCGGCAGATCACACAAATATTTAGAAATGCCTTTCAGGTTGTGGTTGTTCAAGATCTAGGACAAAGGCATAAACTGATCGCAATACCCTGAAACTGCCGTAGAACTTACCTGATCATGCTTGTCGTAGGATAAAATGAACTCACGTATGGGTCATTTGTGAAGACGAATGTCTTGTAATCAGGTGCGAGACGTTCAGCTTCATCAAAATACATCGACAGTTTTGCAGAATTTGTGGCATTCGTCATGGTTGTTGTGCACAGAAGATGGGTTTCATTAATAACGCCCTCCATCCTAAATTAGCAGACAACCAGATATGAACTGAATATGCTCACGTGTTTTACAACAGGTTCATTAATAGTAG
>LD347922.1:56910-78324 GCA_001465055.1 Ptychodera flava | reverse complement strand
AACTCAGGCATATCTCAACCGATTTTATTCAAAGTTGGTACAAGGACATTGACCTATGTCATAGCTATGCACATCAATTTGTTTTGTGATGCAATCCAATATGGCCGCCAGGCGACCATTTTGTTACGATTTTTTCATGTCCTGAACCATAACTCAGACATGTATCAAGCGAATTCATTCAAAAGTATTTTTATCACAGACCTAATGAAGAGGACTCTATCCTCTCTGAGGACCTGTAATCAAAATACCCATTAACAAGTGGGGACTGTGTCATCAACGATGACTTGTTATAAGCAGTAGTACCAGGTATCAAGTTGAACAAGCTGATATTGATAGGTTGGGCGGCTATTGGAGGTTAAAAGCTGTAAAAATAAATGTATGTATGTATGCATGTCTATCTGTCTGTTTGTCTGTCTGTCTGTCTGTATGTATGTATGTATGTATGTATGCATGCATGCATGCATGTATGTATGTATGTATGTATGTATGTATGTATGTTAGTATGTACGGATGTATGTCCATCCACATTAAAAACTCCTAAACCGCAGCACCTACCATCTTAGTATTTGGTGGACAGGTGCACCCAGGGGTGAAGATGTGAATTTGTTCAAATGAATATGCCAAAGTCAAAAATATGCAAATGTGGGGAGAAAAAAAGGAAAAATCCTGCAAATTACTAAAACTCTGTAACCACTGACCAGATTCCGTTGAAACTTGGTATTCAGGCTCTTTATAGTGACTTTACTTACATTTCTTCAAATTGTGGTGAAATGTTGAAAGTCGTATTTTTGGGGCGATTTTCCCATTTTCGGTCAAAAAATCTTATTTTCTGAAAGCGCTCATCCCATTGCCTTGAAAACTTGTATTTATTATTCCAGGGTTTGCCTTTGTCAGATTCGTTCAAATTGTGGTGAAATTTTCATATTTGTATTTTTGGGGCAATTTTTCCCATTTTTTGTCAAAAAATCATTTTCTCCCAAAGTATTTGTTGGATTACTTTAAAACATGATAGTCTTGATCCTAGGGTTGTTTTCTGTCAGATATGTAAAAGTCATGAGATGGAGCATTTCATATTGCTGGGGTATAAGATTAATTTGGACTTACAATGGAATTTTCTTAGTAATCAACCTGTAAGAATGCAATGTCATGTGTGTATTAGTACTTAGTATTTCTGTAAAATGGGAGCACAGTGTCATTGACACTATTTTTTGAAAGTTAATGAGTTTGTAGATGTGTGTTATAAATTTCTGTCAACAGATACTTACCCATCAGATTTTATCTCTGGATTCATTCTCACAACCATAATATTCAGAGCACTGTTTCAAAAATTTAAGTTATTTGTACTTTGTAGATTATAATTAGCCTTCTATATTATTTTTCAGAGTGCGCTGTGCAACAAGGGTGTCTTTTCTTGTCCAGGGGGCAAAGATGTCATCCCAAACAAACATTCTCTTGGAATACATAGACAGATCAAAGTCCTACTGTAAACGTGTTACTGTACCAATTGTGTTAAGTGAGGTATGTTGAAATTTTGGCTCACATCACCTTAGCTGATGTGGTGCGAATTTCTGTATGTGTGCATATAAACAGGATATCTAAAGAATTATCTAACAGATTCAAGTCAAATTTACTTTACAGATATAGATGGGTGGTGCATGGGACTAAATGAAACTTGCATCAAAAGTATAAGAAATCATGACAATGAAAAAACACATGGTCGCGTTGATGTGAAAGTACAGTCTGAGTTGTCAGTATGCAGCAAGTTCAACATGAAATTTGTAGTGTTCAATGTGTCNNNNCCCCCCCCCCCCCCCCCCGGCAATTGACGCTATGTTGAAATACTTCAAATATGTTGTGCAAACACCGACCCTATGTTATTGTTGAGAAATACATGTATGGTGTTTAATTCAATAACCAGTATCAGTGTATCTTGTCTGGGATTTATCTTGTAAGCCTAAAGGTAAAAAGATTATTTCGCCTTTTCTGCACCCCCGAAAAAAGTCTGAGGGACCAGGGTTACCTTTGGTCTAAAAAAATTTTCACTTACTGCTCCTGAACCTTTGTCCAGCAAATCTGATGAACAAGGTTTTTTAGCTCACATTTGGTAAACCAACGTGAGCTTACAGCATAATTTGGCGTCCCGTATCTGTATGTCTGTATGGATTTATGTCTGTATGGATTGGGCTGTTTGTTTGTCCACTGCTCATTTCAACTTGGTATTTGGTGTAAAGATGCATTCTTGGCTGTAGATGGTATTTTGTTCAAATGAAATTGTCATTGCCCATATCATGCAAATAAGCTTAAAAATGTGAAAATGGTCAAAAATTAATAACTCAAGAAACGTAGTTTGGATTTGTTTGAAAATAATTGGTGTGCGAACACCTTAGATGTGAACCTCATACAGATTTACGTATTTCGTGAAGATATATATATATATATATAAATATATATATATATATATATATATATATATATATATATATATATATATATATATATATATATATATATATAATCTCCCAGTATTTCGAACGAGTGTGACGTCATCGAAGACAAGGGTTTCCCCCAACATAGCTGTATCCCTCCTCGCCGGTAGGCGAGGAGGGATACAGCTATGTTGGGGGAAACCCGAGTCTTCGATGACGTCACATGAGTGAGAAATACTGGGAGATTATATATTTATCACATGCATAGACCCACTTTTTTTATTTTCACTTTCCCGCGCGATGTAATTTGGACCTTTATTATGTTGGCGTGGCGGATGAAGTGGTACGGCTCCAGCTGATTCCGTTCACATTCGGACGCACATTCCTCTCGATGCGTCAGAGTAGTCTCTCGCTGTCTGATTTTCCGCGCAAAACTTGAATGGATATAGCCGTTATCAGCGAGGACAAGGGAAAGGAGGACGATATAGTATCTTCAGATGTATTATTTTGTTAAAAGGTAAAGTAATAATGTAAATAATGCATCGAAATTTAACCTTGTCTTGCTGTTCATAGCGGTACTTACACGTTGTTTACACTGTAGGCCTACGATTCGAACAAACATGCTGTGCAATGCTGCAGTCGTCATTATTACTGCTGTCAGTTCCTGACTTCGGTCATAATATATGAATAAAACCACAATTGAACTGTATCACATCGTTCTTGTTGGTCATTTATGCAACCACACTGTACCTAGGAAAGTTATATTGCTCGAAACTGGCGAGAGGACTGGAGGAGTACGATGCCCTATGAAGATTGTACGTTCGCATATTCTCAACGCCTTGCACGTTGTTTGAAATTGAGAGGAAAAGTGTATCATCGTTCGTTGTAATTATGAATGAAACTAAAATCATAAACAATCACAGTAAACAAAGCGCAAAAAGAAACTTTTAACATTTGGCATGTAATGTTCATTCGATCTCGATTTTACTGGTGTCTTATGAAAACACTTCATTGTGGCCGCAGCTCCTATCGAGCTGTCGACGATGTGGCACAAGCTTTTGAAAACTGCGTTTGCCGTACCGTGCGTACGTTACTGCAGTAAACATTCTCACTTTATTACAGCCTACCGCAGAAGTTCAACAGCAATACAACACTTTGCCGATGCTAAAAATTTAACCCGTCACCTGACAGGATGAGATGTTGATTTTGATACATCATATTATATGTTGGATTCTTGTTCGGTGATAAATTGGTCGATTTTGAGCGATGGCTCGGCTGTTACGGCTCGTGACGAGATAGCACAGTACAGTGGTATAGTAGCAAATGTAGGGAGCAGACGACAGTGAACGCTCTCGTTTTCCCCAGTAGAAAAAAAAAACCAGACAAACTTTCACAATCGCTACCAAAAGCCTTGACGTTTTCGCTATTTATTACCTTTACCGCATTTTTCAGTAAACTCCTTTGTGCCCACTCAAGTTTCATCTGCACGAGAATGCTTGCAAACAGTTTCAGTAGAAAAAAAAGTGCTGACCCCGTATACCCCTACTTCTGACGTCAGAAGTAGGGGTATACGGAAATCCTGTAAACCGTATACCTATAGTGTGATGTCACACTATAGGGATAACTGGGTCTATGTATGTGATAAATATATATATATATATATATATATATATATATATATATATATATATATATATATATATATATATATATATATATATATATATATATATATATATGCTATAACTGTGTCTCAGAATTTTTAAATTCCTTTTAGTTTTTATACAATAGGTTTTGAAAGTAACAACTCTGCTTTTTGCGCACGTGTTCACACACGTGAGCATATGTCGCAGCGATGTCTGTCCGTCTGTCTGTACTCGATATCTCAAAAACGGCTCCTCAGATCAGAATCTAATCTGGTACATACATTTAGTTTGCAAATGGCAAGACCTGATTAGTTTTTGGTGGGTGTTGCTTGCTCACTTTTTGCTCATTTGCATAATTAATGATTTTACAAAAACATATATATTGACAGTGACTGCACACAATTTAATGAGATTTGCTACAAATGTTGATCACACCAAGATATATTTGCTGTGCAAGATACTAAGGGGTGACATAAAAGATAATGGATAATTTGCATATTAATGAACTTTCCTAATTAAGGATATTTATCTGATTTGACTTGATCAAAATTGACAAAACTTGGTATGCATATTGAAGATACTATGATTTAAAATTATTGAAAGTCATTAAGCATTTTTACTTCATCAAACTCTTAATTTGGGTATTTAATGAACTTTTCAAATTAGGGATATTTATTTGAATTGACATGACCAAAATTGATGAAACTTGCTATGTACATTAAAGATACCTATAATATAACATTGCTGAAAGTCATTAGGCATTTTTACTTCAGCCAAATACTTATTTGCATACTTTCCTAATTATAGATATATATATATCTCAATTGACTTGATCAAAGTTGATGAAACTTGCTACCGGTATGTACATTGAAGATACTATGATATAACATTTTTGAAAGTCATTAAGCAGTTTTACATCAGCTAATTCCTAATTTACATATTTTATGAACTTCACTAATTAGGGATATATATCTGAATTGACTCGACCGAAGTTGATGAATCTTGCTATATACCGGTATATTGAAGATACTATAAAACAACATCATTGAAAGTCATTAAACTTTTTACTCCAGCCAATTCCTAATTTGCATATTTAATGAACTTTCCCGATTAGGGATATTTATCTGTATTGAATAGACCAAATTTGATGAAACTTTCTATGTAAATTAAAGATACTATGATACAACATTGAAAGTCATTAAGCATTTTTACTTCAGCCAATTCCTTATTTGCAAATTTAATGAACTTTCTTAATTAAGGGTATTTATCTGTCTTGACTAGACCAAAGCTGAAGAATTGCTTTGTACATTAAAGATACTACCGGTATGATATGACATTATTGAAAGTCATTTAACATTTTTACTGCAGTCAATTCCTAATTTGCATATTAATGAGAATATTTCAGTCAATTCCTAATTTGCATATTTTAATGAACTTTCGTGATTGGGGATATACTCTTGGATTTAGAATTAATCTGTGGTGAATATTATTCATTATGTTGATCATAACACTTTCAATGAAGTTGCAAACGTGTGGTAAGGTTCAAATTTACACATAACTGCAATATATAATGAAACACGTCAGCATTTTCAGTTCATATCTGGTTTGAATAAATTGCCATATTTTTCATCATTATCATTAACTGCTCAAAAACTTAAAGGAATTTTAAAATTCTGAGACACGGTTTTATCCCTAAGATGCTCTACTGTTGATAGCTGTTTACAGACCTCTGAGCGGCACACTCCCACTATACCTACACTTTTTAAAGTGAAAAAACTCAAAAGTGTGTATTTTTGACCAAAATAAACATAATAAAGGATATTTTGGAAAATAAACACATTATTCATAATGTTCAGGTATAGAGCTTACAGAAAACATATACTTTGTTTGATCAAAAAAATCAACTTCACTAAGGAATACTTGACTGAAAGTACATTTTTGTAAGTACCGTTAAATGTACCTCTCAACCTGAAATTCTTCGCTTGTTTGGGCGATTTTGCATAATTTTTGTCCAGATGATCATAAATCACTGTTTGGAGGCAAACCCCAAATGGGCATCGGACAATGTTTAAAGCCCCGGTCATCAACAACATGATCAACAACATACCACCAAACCTTAAAACAGCCCTATTCAGGGCCACCACATTCTTCAGGAACAGAACTACCTATTCTTTAATGCCTATGGTTGCATATAAAGTATTTTCTTTTTTAAAATGTTTGAATTTTGCTGATCGGATGACAATCAGGCGACGTGCTCTGCAGCCTCGACTGACATAGCCCAGCAGCCACTATGCTGACTCAACTCGAAATGTATCAAAATCAAGTCATATGATTTACTTCAACAATTTACTGACAAAGTGTGATGTCTATCATATTTATGAATGAAACTCATTAGCATACCCCTTCCAAACAAAGGTGAAAGAAAGTAATTCCACAATATAAAATTTTAGTAGGCTCAAACATTTTTACGAATCTTAAACATATTTGTAACTAACCTCCTCTAACAGAAAATAAGAAGACTGTGTATGTGATAAATATATAATCCCATGATATTTTTCTTTGTTTAATGTCATTGTATACTCGTAGTTTTTCACCGAGCAATACAACCTCTTGCCTACAGCTTGAAGTTGCATGGCTCCGCAAAAACCACAATGACATCAAACAAAGAATATATCAAAATTCCGCGTATTTTACAAATTGGAAATACTTATGCATTTTTTGCTTTGCTTCGTGTTTTCAATACGCAATGATTACTGACCAGTATATATTATTTCAATCATCCGCTGAAGTCAAATACGCATAAAATTAAAGCTTCAAGCAGCATTGACTGTGCCCAAGCCTATACCGGTATGTGTATAATTAGTGAGGTCTGGTCAGGTTCCATATTGACAATAGATTTCACACACACACAGACACACATCCGTATATATAATGGTATATATATATATATATATATATATATATATATATATACACACACACACACACACACACACACACACACACACTGGTACAGTGTTCACCCCAGGAATTTATATATATACTGGTAGGGCAGCAGGGGCAATGTCATTAGCGATGACTCGTAAATGCAGAAAATCTTGGGAAATGTTTTTGACTGCTCTACTTGAAAAGTAGTTAATTTTTAAAGTTTAGTAAAATTTGCCATCATCAGCTGGGCTAACTTAATGTTAACTCACACAAAGCAAAATTTATCAAAACTTATGGATGTTTTCCAGTATATCTGTTACATGTAAAGTACTTACTAAATTTGTGGCACTGAAGAATCCACTGTCCAGGCTTTATGCATGTACATTTGTACAAATAAGTTTTCAATTTGCAGATTAAGTATTTACACATTTAATAAGGTGAGCCATTATGTCTCATTGACTATTCTGTCTCATTGACAGTATTTTTTTTTCTCTGACCTTATAACAAAGTAACAGTAATGACATAAAATAAATTGTTACAAAATTATAAAAAAAAGTCTAGCTGAAATAAGCAAATAATTACAAAATAGTGAATTAATAATGATGAAATGGGTGAATTAACTGCCAAATCAAGATGAAATAAACTAAATTATGAAATGTTAATCACAACTCCATTACAATGTGTAGATTATATGCATATTGACTAAGCTGTTGGTGTGCAGTTCTAACACCAATATACTATATACTTGTCTTCAGTTATAAAATGTCTGCGACAAACTTATATTGTTGTACAATTTTTTTACAGAATAAGACCTTGCAGCAAACAACAAAGATAGCACAAGAAGCATACTCAATTTCACCTTCTGGGATCTTTTGCTGTGTGCCGTTAACAGCACACACAACTACCACAACTGTAACTTACGGCAGTGAGATGTCGGCATTGGTCCATTCACCAGCAGCATCTGTAACTTGCACCAGTGAGAAAGAAGCCACGGGACAAACAACTGCAGTAAATATACCCGCTGCTTTAGAGCCAACAGGTACTGCATCCACACTACATGAGTCAACGGCATCATCAGGAAGGCCAGCTGTGCCGCGTGGCAGCAAACGGTCGGTACCAATATCACAAATAATTGGCCAATGTGTCAGCATGTCAGAACAGTCACCGTTTGAAACTGACCAGTTTAAAATTGTATACCATATTTGTTTGATAGGTTCATCCCGTGTAGTTATTACCCGCACACATGTTGCAAAAAGTACTCTACATGATATGAAAGGTGATTGTAAAATGACATCAAAAGAAAACTTGTCCAAGTCGTACATGTTCACGAAAAGCTTTGACGTGACTGATTCAGCATTTAAGTGTTTCCAAGTCTTATATATGGCCTATATTCACCTAATAAAACTCATCCAACACCAAATACTAGGTAGTGGCACAATTATTAACCCTGACATCAGTGAATCAGAATTTCAGGGATAAGTGGATTGTCATTACCCAAAAATATGCAAATGAACCTTAAAAAATGTGAAAAAGGTCAAAAATTATAACTGTTGAACCACTGTTTGGATTGCTCTGAAAATTAATATGCATGTCCCTAAGGTGGACCTCATACGGTTGTATGCATTTTGTGAAGATATCTTTAATTTTCTATTTTCACTGATTTTTTTTGTGATTTTACTATTTCTCCTGAAATTGGTTGCTCAGTTGCTTTAAAATTTGTACTGGATATATATGGTGTTGTTATCTATCTAATTTGTTCAAATTAGGATAAAATTAGTAATATTACATTTTATGGGTTAATTGTGGTCATTTTGGGTCAATAATTTCTCAAATTACTGGTTGAAATGCATTAAAATTTGATTTTTTAAGGTTTTATAGATATCCTCACTGTAATATTATGAGGTTATCCCACGATATCAGCGCTTCGTTGGGACGTATTGCCACAAGTGAGGTTGCGAGCCGCATCACACGAGTCGAAGACGAGTTTGATGCAGCGCGCACCCCCTACGAGTGGCAATACGTCCCAATCAAGCGCTGATATCGTGGGATAACCGATTTATCATATGCCCATGACCGTATATTTATGTAAAAGGTAATTGAAAATAAAGAAATTTTATTAGTTTTTGTCAGTCTATGTTTTTATATTCTGCCGCTGGTCTGAGCGCATTGATACATGCTTGTTTACAACAGCTGATCAAGTCGTCGATCGCATCATGTCGAGTGTATACAGTCTAAACAGGATTATTTCAGCGCATTTCACCGCAGTTCAGAAAAGGAATGGAGCCAATTTACTTATTCTGGTCACCGTCCCGGTGTTCTGGTGGATAATTATTACAAGGACAATATTGTAAGTTTGAATTCACTTTAATAACTCTTGCTGAAACATGGCTAACGTGAACAGGAGCGACAAAGTAGCACGAAATACAACAGATTGTAAACATCAACATTTAATTTTCTACAACAACCTGTCCTGTAACTCTCTTTAGATCTGAAATAAAGGAACGTTAAATTCATATGTACTAGTAATATGTTTCGTTTTATATTGGTAAATTTTGATTGAAGTGAAAAAGATGGATTTGATTGTTAAATGTAAGATGTTCATCATAACATCAAAATCGGAAATAAACAACAATTGATGACGTATAACGTGCCGTATCAGACTGATGTTTTACGTTCCACGTCACGACGCGTCAGAGGAGACACAGATACGGTCATGGGTATATGATAAACCAATATATCGTAGGAAATACCAATAATGAATTTTGGGACAATTTTTGTCATTTTTGGTCAATTTTTTTTTTACAAAAGATGTCAATCCGTATACTTTGAAGTTTTGTTTAAGGGTTTCATTGGGTGTTCTTATGCTGTGTAAAAATTTCGTGAAAATATCAAAAATGTATTCATATATATATATATATATATATATATATATATATATATATATATATATATATATATATATATATATATATATATATATATATATGATTTGGACTTACAATAGGGGTGTCACTTGCATAGTTTGACATTTTACATATTATTAATTCAGAAAACTGATATGTATTGAATCCAAAAGCAATTTTTTTCATTTTCAGCCAATGCAATCTTTTGGTATTCTCATTCATAAGACATTGTAAATATTGTATTAAATATGGCTGACATTCATTTAGGGGTAATTTTTGCAAACCACAAATAGATATAGCTGCACTGCCATTGATATTGAGTAAATATTGTTTTTACAATCAACATTTCACAATAGCCTAGAGTTTTATTGTTCTTTTATTCACCCATATGTGGCAATTAACAGGCACAATGTGGGCCTTTGTTGCAATTGTGGCAATCCCTCTGTTTTGAGTGCGTGTTAGCCTTTGTGTGCATGCGTCTGTGTCAGAAGTTTGTTCTACTGATATCTAAAAAATGACTAGGGTATATTCAATCCATGCAATTTCATAAGTCGGTTATTCTTGCAATTTTCCAAATCTGAGGCTTTGATGATAACAAAGGTAATCAGTGATTGAAATTGAAAGGGGTGATGAAATAGACTGAAAGATCAGTCAACCTGTGAGCTTTGACTCTTACATCTTGACCAAAAAATGACAACCAGGGAGCTGAAGGATCATATATGTCCATATTTTTAAAGAAATAATGGCAATAATGTGGTAGTTTTGCAACAGCTGCAGTAAATCAAATGAAATTCCTATGAGACATGAATGCAAACTTTCACAGCAATCACACACACACACAGTTCATGAAATATGTTTTTTTCTTCTTCATGGAAAATTGTCATAAATACCCAGTTTTTTACCTCACTTGGTTCACACCACAAGCTCTTGTCATGGTGCTTTCTGTGTGTCTGTCTGTGTCAGGCTGTATACACAATTTCTCAAGAACAGCTGAATGGATTTCAACCTTATTTGATACCCAGGTTCAGCTATCAAATGGCAAGAAATGATCAGATTTTGGTGGGCTTGGCTTGCATATTAATAATGTTATCACTGTTTTGATTAGTCCCCTAGGACGCAGTCTGGTGGGGACTTATAGATTGGATCCCGTCCGTCCGTCTGTGAGTCATCCATCCGGAGCCGTTTCTCAGACACCCTTGAACTGATTTTTTTCAAACCTTGCACAAGGATGAAGTCCTACACCATACAGAGGCATGTCAATTTTTTGGACACCGTGGCGCGAAGCGCCAAAGGTGTCCTATGTCGCCACAATGTCTGTGTGTGTGTCCGTCTGTCCCTCTGTCTGTCCGTCCGTAGACAGATTTTGTTCCACTCATATCTTGAGAACCAGTGAGTCCAAGTTATGAAATTTTGTATGTAGCATTGTTATGATAAGATCTAGCTCTAATTAGATTTTGGTGGGTGTGGGTTATTAATTAAATGCTCATTTGCATATTTGGTGATATTTTCTAATTAGGCCATATGCAAAGAAATACTCAACCTAATTTAGTTGGACTTTGCACACACTTTGGTAATCTTCTACCATTACTGTGTTAAAAGTTTAATTGACGAGGTGTGTTAATTAATTGCTCATTTGCATATTTGTTGAATTTCAGTTATTAGGCCATATCTCAAGAAATACTCAACCAAATTTAGTGGGACTTTGCACACACTTTGGTAAATCACTAGCATTACTATATTGAAAGTTTAGTTGATGAGGCTTATTAATAATTTGTTTATTTACATATTTGATGAATTTGCATAATTAGGCCATATTTCAAGAAATACTCAACCAAATTTAGTGGGACTTTTCACATACGTTTGTAATCCTCTAGTATTACTATTTTTAAAGTTAAGTTGACTAGGCTTGTTAATTTATTGCTCATTTGCGTATTTGATGAATTTGCGTAATTAGCAAAAGAAGTACCGGTATATACACATGCAACTCTTCTCAGTATTGCAAGTTCAAAAGCAATTAGAAAAAGAAAGATTTTCCAGGGATTGTGGATTTCAAATAATTTTTGAACTTTGGAAAGTACACAGGACAGGACGGCTGGAAAACTTCTCAGTCAAAATAATCACAAGATTATGTTTTCAATAATTTCATTATCTATTCATCCATGTCAGTATTTCTCATTGCCATTGTTAATGTATTCAAGATTCATGAATCATGGTAACACATGCAGTAGTAGTACACTCATAGGTTTACATTTACAATTTTTGCACATGGGAAAACAGATTATCCATGCAACTTATTTTGAAAAAATAATTTTTTAAATGACTGAAAACATATGTTCTGGCTAAACCTGTATTTGGATAATCAAATATTCAAAATTTCTTTCAAAATTGCCACTTTTAACAGTCATCAGCTGATGTTTCATTTCCTGAGCTCCATGGTTTGTTTTTCTCAAATTAATTTCACTTAATTTTCACATATCTGTCACTCTGCAAGCTTCCCTATGTTGGCATTTTTATTTTCCCCTTTTTTATCCTCATTTTATGACATGAAATCTCAAGTTATTCAAAGTGTGGACATGGATTGGAATATGCTAAAGTTGACATCTACGCTTTTACCCAAATTTATTGACTTAATTATCCAACAGTTTAGTAACAAACAAACAAACACAATTACAAATGCACTTACATTTTCATAATGTACCAACTTTTTGCATGTTTACCTTGAGGGAGGTATATTACATTTTACTTTGACTGGACGTACAAATTTCATCACAATAGGAATGGAAAAGTGATTTTGCTTCAACATTTAAAAGAAATGTATGAATTATCACAAAGATAGCAATGCATTTTAGATTTAAAGGAAATGTTTGTAAAACCTCTCATCATGAATTATTCCATTTCTGCTTTGTTTTTATTCTTCCAAGTAGGAATAATATATTACTTGCCCAAATAAAAGATTACCTTTTAATCTTTATTACAAATGAGTATTAATACTGAGGGCCTTGTTTTGCCAATTTAGCTACCTACTGCCTCCCTATCATGACTTGTCAAAATGGTATTATTATGAAAAACATATGAAAATCTGCATTACTTGTCCGCGGTGTTTTGGAGATGCATGTGGACCAATGCCAGAGCCAATGAAGGTTGCTCTGATCAGATTAATCATAATATATACCGTGTATTCAGCATGGAAATATGTTTAGAGAGTGCCATTGGATTTGAATTGATTTTCTGTGGAAAACTATCCCAGTGGAAGACTATCCCAGTCGGGATTTTCTGTGGAAAACTATCCCAGTGGAATACCCTCCTAGTGGAAGACGAACTGAAGAATTGGTTACACCTGAATTGACCAGTATTGATAAGTGAAAGCTGATGGAATGAAATTGTTGATGTGTGATATTGTCAACTCATTGACAGCTACTAAGATGGAGATTCAGATATAGGTATACATTTCCATCAATTCTGTGTCATTGAAAGAAGATTTAAAGGATGTTTGGTCCATTTAGGAATTACGAGAAAGATGCAGTTGACAGCAATGTTGTGATTCATGTTCTTTATGGGTAAGGTAGTAAAGACCTTCCCCAACAGTGGGTCAAGTGCTGGTAATTTCTGATCCCATAAACAGGGAAAGCTTGATGTTAAACATCATTAACAAGATACTATCTAGATTGGAGAAGTCTATGGGTAAGGTGGTAAAGACCGTCTCCAATGGTGGGTCAAGTGCTGGTAACCTCTGACCCCAATTAATACCTGTGTAAATATTGGAATGCATGGTGTGCTGTAAATACTTCCTGGAGATTTGTTTTTGTGAAATGTTCATGATGATGGAATTTCAACTCTCTTTGTTTTGGACATTGAAAGGGTGAGTAAACACCCTATTGCTGGTCATATCATACGTCAAATCCTACCTCCCTGCCTTCAGATTATTTCTGATCACTGTTTGGCATGAAGGGAGGGATTGGTAGCCCGCTCGCAGCACAAAATTTGAAATTTTTGCATATAGTAAAAGAGAGAGCAAACAAATATATATACATAATAAATAATTACATAATAAATAATTTTCTTTCTGCCATTTTATTGTGTGAATTTATTTATGCAGTGTTTGAATAAATGAAAGGAAAATAAACTTCTCAGGTACGAATATGAACCCAAAGTTCTGCCGTTGGATTTTGTTTCGGGAAAAGTGCCTTTCTATCATAACGTCATGCAAATGAGAAATGACTAGATACCTGTCAGGTGGAGGAACCCTGAATGTTGACTAATTTAATCACAATCTGGTCAAAATGAACTACTAAAAATAAACTTTTCAACCTGCTTTGCTTCAGATCTATTTTCATTTTCTTACTCTTTATGGAAAAAACCTAAACAGTTTTTCACATCTTGTCTTATTTGATTTGATTATGTTCCTATGTAAATATAAATTATATATTGCAACAAATCTCATCTAAATTTTTTTGTATGATGTATACTGCCGTATTGTATGCATCATTTTGGCACATCATGTTACCAAACTGTTATGCATTTTTGAAAACTGTTTAATAGCTAATAATCCAATAAATCAGACAATTGTTGATGGTAAAAGTCAATGCACTATCTTTGCATGCATATTAAAATTATAGAACACATGGGAGATATCAGAGTCATCTGCCACTGAGACAAGTAATAGCAGAGAACCTCAATTTTTTAGCAAGAAATTTAGATGAGGTGTGTTGCAAAAAACACTGACTAACCGTATTCAATTGACAACATATGTTTGTTTCCCTTGCCCAAAAGAGTTTGTTTCCATGCAGACATTTTTGGGCAACTTTCACTCACCCAAGCAACAAACATATGCTGTTACCGTCATGGCCGCTCAATATGTTTATAATATCGAAAAAAATTGTCAGTGGTTTATGACCTTCCATGAGGGTCAAAGGTCACATACAAATATCAAAGAGATCACAAAATATAAATCAAATGATCAAGATTTTCACTGCTGTTCTACATGCCAGACTTTGATTGTGTCCATTGTGAAATGTGGTATATTTAATAGTGGTTGATGGAATGCTGTTTTACAGTTGATCTGAAAGATTCACTCTTTCACCATTACAAATACTAATTGTGAGAGGTTGAGTCTGTGTAATATTGGCAAGGCATGTATATGAGTAGATATGTACTCATAAACCGATCATATGGATCAGTGTCTGGTACTCACTGCATGTCATTGGCTGTGTGGGACACACAGTGAGTGAAATGGCCAATGACTGTGATCTGTAATACAGGAAATATCTTGGTGGTTGTTCAATATTTGGTTTTTATCAATTTCTTCTGGAAATATTTTTTTAAGTTCAAAGGAAAATAACCACTTCGTCATCAAAGATGTTTTTAAATTTTTGAATTGGTTTGACAAGAAAAAAAGACATATTAAAGGACTGTTCAGAAATTACTTCCAGGGGAGGCTAGAGGATTTTCTATTTGTCTTATAAATTTGTCCATGGTCCCTCCAATATATACATGCATACTTACACATTAAGACACATGCAGTCTGACAAGTTTATCACACTGTGCAGGAACAATACAGTTATCATTTATTCAATGATATAACAAAACATTTCAGAGTTACAATTAAGTGGCCATAAAAACCATGTTTTGCAGGGACTGCAAGTGGCACACTTTTGGGAAGTTTAGTAATGAACAAATCAGGTTGTAAATTTCTGAAGAAAAGTTAAGAAAAGAGATTCGGTGACTTTTATTTTGATAAAGTATTTCTTTATTTCAAATCTATAAAAGTTAAATTTTAGACCTCTGCAAAATTTAGTATTATACCCACAATAGCTTCATCAATTAGGGTCACATGTATGGAAGTTGATTGGGGTTTTTTTTGTGAATTTTTGAATTACTTTTTCATTTCACTACATTATACGTCACACTAGCTGTTAAGACCCACACATCAAATTGCACACTTGTTAATGCTGACTCTGGATATTCATTACTACAAGACAACGTCATGATTTTCCATATCCGTAGTTCGTTCTTGTTCTAAAAGTTCTTCTATACAGCGTTAACCTTTGGTCATCTCATGGAATTTTCAGTCTCTCTTTGGTTGTCTTCAAGGTAAGGGTAAAGTTTCGCTATGGAATATTCTCAATATCGGCCCTTCCATTCCACTGTTGTACTGACTGTCTCCCACTGGATCTTGGCCGTACTTAAAATGCCTTAACCATGCACGTAGTAGACGCTCAGAGACGTTTGTATGATTATGGTCAGGGCCTTAGCCTTACCAAATTGCCAAGGGAAGGGGGGGAGCAGAACCTAGCTTATCACGAATTTAGGTAATTTACATTAATCTACATATTTTGCATATTATTTGCATTTATGTAGCAAACAATCATGATATCTACGCATCCGCTGAATATTAATCTACGTCCTGGTTATTGCGAAAACTAAGCTATAACAATTATATAGTTTATGTTTGTGATATAATGTAAACGCCTATTAATATTACCAATTGGGAAAAAAGCATTTTGAAGTCAATGTTTTTTTGGCCAAAGTTTATAAAAATCACACTTCAATGACTTTGGCAACTTTACTCTATGACTATAATGATCATAAATATGTTCATTATGGACTATGTTTTTTTTACTTCTGATTAGGACGAGATAAATACATTTCAAAACAAAGTATAAAACAATAGTGGTTGTATGAACTCAGAAAACTGACTGGTTCAATATCTCAGTGTCGTTTGCAATTTTTAATTGTATGAGTTGCTTTAGGATGTTTTGCATGAAAAAGTTGAAATGATAACTCCTCATAAAACTTGATAACAAAATATAGTGAATGTAAATGTACAAGCAGAACTTCTAAGTCGAATTTCTAATTACCTAATTAGTTTAGTCATTTTCTCGTGTTGGTTTGTTTTTCTTGAATAAACTACCTCGGGGCTTACCAGATTACGAGTCAATATTTTTAGCGCAGGGAAAAATCTGTACTTGAATTTTCTCTGTTTTCACTGGCAGGCCAATTTTTGTTTGAATGTTAAACTGGCCGTGTCTGCATGTTCAGAAAAGTCAAAATAGATTGCTTGATACAACGTCGTTTCTGGGAATGTTGATTTCGGACATACTTGCGACCTGCTATCTTCGATTCAACCTGCAACCTGCTGCCAACACGCATTTACTCGCTCCTGTCACACGCGTTAAACGGGAATGCCCTGAAACGGAAGCGGGACTCACTACTCTTTTGCAAAACTATAAAGTCACACAGTATGTAAGTCAGTGTAAGCTTGTCTGTGACCATTTTATTCTACACGCATGTATTGGATTGAATAAAAATCGTCAATTAATGAATGCTTTGCCAATAAAACAGTGAAATATTGACATTGTGGACAATTCTAGGGGAGCCGCCTCCCGCCCCCTTAGGCTACAGCCCTGATGGTGTGCATACATACTTGTCAATGTTGTTAACAAGAGGGATTACGAGACTGACAAAAGGCACTTGATTATAATAAAGCTATACTATTTTTATGTCTAGGAACAAACTTGCTGTTCAATACTAAAAGCGTGATTTCCGTGTTACTTGAAACATGTCTGTATGTCATGGTCTGTTTTAGTGTCACTGTCATTGTTGTCAGCGATAGTTACCGTATTACTACAATCTGTATAACTCTTTCAAATGCAGTCATTATTCCTGTTGTTCATTACATTGAGAATATCATCATCATCATCTAATCTTCCACTAGTACCGCCGGATAAATCCATCATCACTGTCACTATTGGCATTTCCATCCACTGCTTCCATCTCTCGGATGTTACTCGATGTTCTTGGAACTTGAAGTCTTTGTAGTGTTTCATGTCCAAGACTTTGACTTATATGGTCCCCTACAAGTTCAACTTTATCTTTCTCGCGTAGCCTTTGTGCAGTTCTTGTGCTTCTACAAATACATGTCCAGATCAGACACATGTAGCTTATTCAGTTGACTGTTTCTGTATAGAGCAATCCACTTAATATCATCAAAATCAGCTTTGGTAAGTATATTAAATCAGCTTCTGTATAAATTGATGCCCCCAAAAACACGGCTTTGCAAAAAACCGACCCTCCCTAGCACTGTCACGGTTTTCTTAAAATAAACCTTCACCCGATTCCCGTGATCCAATGCGCAGTAATCACCGAATGTTTCCTCGTGCAACTGTTAACCTACATTGATTGATCCGTTTTTAAGCAAAAGTATGCCAGTTTAATGTCTTGAATTATTTCAAATGGCCAAAGTCCTGTTCAATTATCAGTATAAACCTGGGCAAAAAACAGACGGGGGCCAGATGGCGTACCGATTTGGGTAGGGAGAAGAGTTGATCACAGTGTATTCCTATCGTTAATGCTTCAAATTTTAGTGAAAATCACTGTAATGTGTACCGAAACAGTGAAACCGTTTCGCTTATTCCCCGCCAATTCACTATAGGTGTATTTGTGGAAGGTTTGGTTACTTAATGTATGGGGCGCCCTCAGCGGGCACAATTTATGTACTTGACATCGGCAGTGCAGTCACAGTGCAGTGCAACAAGTGTGGTGATTCTCACCAATGAAGGAACGGCGGGCCTAGTTGATTCTCATCAGTGAACAATGAGTATGATACATTCTCAATGTGGAAATAACCATTCTTACTGTGCTTGGTGAGAATTAACATTCTCGATTCTCAAAAAGAGAGCATTCTCACTGCCCAACGGTGAAAATTGAAAAATTCTCACTGATTGCGGTCAGAGTAACAAGAGATTCTCACCAATTGTGAGACACCGTCACTTTCCAGATCCAGCCTCGCAATCTTTACCTATAATGTCTTTTGAGCTAACAGAAAAAAGTCCAGTAAATCGGACAAATAAATATATCACGTGATAATGACTATGATTATATAGGTGACGCGATACTACATCTGTTCGTTCCGCTGATTTTAACACAGAACTTTGAGGAAGCATGCAAAGTTCGTGTATTGTTTCACGCAAGACATAATTTGTTCAGAATTGGTTCAAGTCGGTGAATTTTGGAAAAACAAGATCATTTGTAAAAGTTTCTCCGGTGTCTTTCCTATTTCATACAAACCCACAAGTGTTTGGACTTAGGCAGCCCAGTTAACGTAATTTTCCAGTGATTAGGAGTTACTTTTGAGTCTGCGCAGTAGTGAGTTAGTTTCTGCCGGATTCCGGGAGAAACTCCCCTGTATAGCGTTCACCCTACTCGTTGCATTCACCCTACTCACGGTTTTCACATGAAAACAGAACACAAATCATCGCGTTCACCCCACTCAAACATTCACAAATCACAGACTTGAACCACGTCTAATTCTTGACGTGACGATCACTCTCAAAAATACAACCACCCTGGAATTAAATTGCAATTTCTGATTTCCTATAGTAAAACTTACATGAAATTTAAAGAAATCTTTGTCGATGCGTCGGCTAAAAATTGATTGCCAGACTACAAACAATTCATCTATGTCTGAGTCTGGGAAGTAAAGCGTATACTGTTACTGGTGTAAACTTTTAAAACGATTGACATTAAAAAGAGATGCTCTTGACTTTACTCTGACACTTTACGAGATTATTCGCCTGAACTATCTGAAAAACGAGAGAAAATCTGACAGATATAAAACGTAATTATGACTTCGAATCATGTCTTAGAAGCGTCGTTTGATGTTCTGAATTTTTGTTCTACAACAAAGTTTCGTCTTGTCGTTATCATCAAAAGATAATAACGTGTAATAATTTAGCTAAACCTGTTTAATTTTGCCGGGAATCATCAAATAAAGAAATGTTTTGATGAATTATTGAACTGCTACATAAGTCAATCGAGAGTGATGACTATCATAGCTTCTCGAAGTATACGCCTTGGAGCATTTTTCATCATATGTACCGAAGGTCCTCGCAGTTCAGACCATAGTTCCTTAGTGACGGTGTGCAGAATAAACATTCTCAGCGTTTTCATTCAATAATTCACGTTTTCCTTCCGACAAAGGCGTTTGTCACATTGATTTTGGAATCCAATTATTCAATTAAAATATCTAGTTTTATCGAGAAATTATATTCTTACAAAAACAATAACTGGCCTAGCCCGGCATTTCCAACAAAAATGGCATGAAATCAATTGCGATTCAGTTCAACCTTCAACCTCGGATCCATCTTTCCATCCTATTCCCCCTGCGTGAACATGCCTCCCTTTGCCTTTCAAAGGGGAGAGATTCCATATCTATAATATGTATAAACAGTTCAAAACGTATTTTCCTTAGGGTGACGTTAGTAGCTGCTACGGACATATGTCTTTCAGTTTTTCCTTTCATCATTGAGATATCTATACTTTCCAATTTCATTCCAAATGGTAAATTCAATAAGGCCAAGAAAATAAAAAGTGTGTCTCTCATTCTCGCATCAATTCAGATCGCAACGTCAACCTTTTTTCTGCTCACGAGGATATAAAATGAAAAAACCCGCAAAAATATGCGACGATAGTGCATAACACAATGTTGTATAAACAGAACTGTAAACAAATAACTGACACTTACATTCCATTCAGAACTGTACACATATGTCACTGTTATATTAAGCTGTCAAAACTGTGCATTGCTGTACTAAAAGTCAAACAACAGAACTGTTGCTATACAAAAATATTAAAACAACACTGCTGTGCATTTATCTCTGCGTGCATTCCTATGTTGTTTTCATGTTTTTGTTGGGTTTTTTTTGGAGGGGGGGTGTGCCGTCTTATTGGTTGAAGAATAAAAAAAATGAAAACAAAAAACCCCCGCGTCACCGCATCATTTTTGCAATATGTCTAGGATGACAAACAAACTCTTTATTTTTCTTGGCCTAATGTCGAAATTTTTGTTTTTATGACCGAAGTTAGGCGTCCAAAGGTCAAGTACATTGAAGTGTGTGTTTGCTTGTCCGAGTAGACCTGTCAGACTATTACTTGCTACCCTTCCATTGCTAATAAGTCAAAAAAGAAGAGGTAGGTTTATTTATCAACATATTGAATAGCTTTCAATGCAAAATATAATATATGATTCCGGGCGAAATGTCACTACACTAACTGTTGAGTAGAAAGAGAAAGCTTTCTCCCCGACCAGACAAGAAAGGAGCAAAAACTTTCCATAATCTACTCAACGTTCTGATTGACTTTATTTTTAGTAGCCATGACTTTGGGTCTTGAAATCAATTACTAATTCGATGGTTTTTTAGCTACTATAGACTATAGTCTATAGAAGCTATTGGGATGGGTATCCGTCCGGCGTCCGTCGTCAGTCTGTATGTATGTATGTATGTATGTATGTATGTATGTATGTATGTCCGTTTGTGAGGCGTCCGTCCACTCAAATATCTTGAGAACCGCAGTACTTACTGATTTTATATTTGTTGTGTAGATGAAAAATACGATTTTGAGAAACCATTTTTTTAATTTTTTGATATTGTTGAAAATAGGCAAATTAATGCCAAAAAAGGTGTTTTTGGTAAAAAATCTTCTTCTTCATAACCGCTGGTCAGACAGCTTTGT